>JACTAT010000038.1:971520-1268756 GCA_014526335.1 Chrysaora quinquecirrha | reverse complement strand
CACAGCGTCTTTCTAGCAAATAATGCCCATATGGCAGCATGTTAAATCCATCGTCAAGAATGTATCTTTTATCATCAAAGGGATTGCGTTGAATGTGTGCATCCGCTCTCATTTCCATGAAACATTTCACATAATCTTCATGCTTCATTTGCTTCTTCACAACATACTTTTTTATTCCTTTTGCTCTTTTGATTGTATTTCCATCATTGATTTGACAGCTATACATCTTTGATCTCAATCCAACAAATTCTTTCATCCCCACACCACCAAGCTCATCTTTCATTTTCTCAATAACTTTCTTGTTTCTTGTAGAGTAATTTGGATGTTCTTTATCATAATTGCTGAAATCGAATCCATCTTCGTGTTCTTTCAATACTTTATCCATCTTTAGACATTGGTATGTCGTAGATGAAACTATCAGTATCCATGTAGCATAACTCAACATTTGGAAGCTTTGGCTTTGCAAAGTTATAGTGGAAATCATACATCAATGTTTTGCTAGTATCCAGTATGCTGAAACCAATATACATTGGTTTGTTGAGTGTAACTTTCCTCTTCTTTTTCTCAACCAAAAGCGTGTCTTTGTTGATTTTAATTACTCCGTAAAAGTTTGGATTTCTTACCCATTTTCTCAAGACTTCTCCATCAGTACAGATTTCAAAACGTCCATGATTTCGAACATTTTCCATCGTCTTCCCGAACACGGAATTGTTCATCAACTTGAACAGATCTTTCTCAAAGTCGTTTCTTGCATGTGTTCTCTTCTGGATATTAAAATTAATGTATTCTTTCAACCATAGACTTTGCTTGAATTCAATGATTTCATGAACTTTTGTCAGCTTCGAACCCAATTCTAAACACTGCTTAAAATTTCTTTCATGCATGAGGCATTCTTCTTTGTTGAATAGATTTGGTATTAGCTTTGGTGTTGACTTAAGCCTTTTTTCATTGAAAAGTTCTTCATGAGCGTTCTTTTGATGTTCTGATAGCATGTCTTCTTGAAGTTGCAATCTTTGCGGTGCTAATGGTATATCTGCATGATGATCGTGTAACTCGGCTGGATATTCCAAATCGACTTTGAGAATATAACCAACATCTTCATTCGATCTTGTCAGCAAAGTGTGGATGTCTGTATTTCTGATTTCTTCTTGTGTAAACTGCTGGAAACCACCATACGGCATTGGTTGCGACATTGCCCATCCATAGAGATTGTTTGCATCCAGATACATCAGCGTGTTGTTTTCTGTTGATTTAGCATGCCGTTTCACGGCTATTGAGACACCACCACGAATGCCTTCTTCAATCATCAGTAGAATGTCCTTCTTTTCTTCAAATAACAATTCCAGCTTCACACCAGTCATCTCCAGGATCGCATCCCAGGCCAGCGAAGGAGCAGTTAGATAATGTGCAGGATCGAGTCCGTAGAATTCCAGACTTTGTGCTCTGAACGATTCGAATTTCAAGTACAGTTCATGATAATCTTGAAAAGTCTGACAGTTGAAGAATTGCCAAACCTGTTGAGCATGTTCATAATCTTCATCACTGATGTCAGAGTCATTGAGTTTGTTGTAAAATGCTTCTTTCGGTGGTAGAGATGTTTCTTCCATTTTCGCTGCACTGTCCATCCAATCGTAGGGATAAACACCTTTTCTTGTCAGCAACTCAAATGCTCTCTCACCTTCTTCAGCTTCAGCATCTGTCAAATCTCTCCTTGATGGTATTTTCCAATTTCTATAATCTAGAACATCTTCATCTTTTAGCGGGTTTTTACATGCTACACCAGGTTCAAACATTCCTTGGCGTTCTCTTTTCAATTCTGCAACTCTTTCCTGTTCATTTCTCGGAACATCAGGATACTGCTGTTGAGTAATCTCATCATGTAGGTAGCCTTTGATAGAGACAAATTGTTCTTTCGGAAGGTTGCCGGCTAGTGTTGCCAAACTTGTACTCAGAAATGCAAAGGAGTCAATTTATTTGATCCCATGACTATTTCTTTCCTTACCATCTTCATTCACATCAGTATGAGCACCAACCTGTGCAGTCATGATCTTTTCTTTCGAATTGGCAATGATCTTTGTATTTCTGCCTTTCAAATTCTTCAAGACATGATGCATGTCATATCCATTGAGATTGTGGAAGACGATCGGGATCGTGTGTGTGTTTGCTATTATATTCAGATGATTAAAGTTGCAATACTTACAAGCCGGTCCTCTGTATTTCCCCGTAATGTGACAATGATCTTTGACTTTTCTTCTATTCTTATCATCAAATAACTGCTTGCAGCAATACCAGTGTGTAGTCATATCATGTCTTGCATTTTCTTCAGGTGTTAATCTAATCATGAGCATGGTTTTCTTGAACACTGCTCGGATTTCTTCATTCAATTCATCTAGTCGATTCATCAACACCTCCATGCAGTCTTCACCAGTATAGCATTCCAACGGTTGTTGCCATCTATCATCGATTGATTTAATATAAATGCAATAACTGATCGGCTTGTGTTCTTGATAAGCAGCTCTTTTGTTTGAACTTTCCAGAATGGATTCAGTATCTGCATAGGTGATAAATGGTAGCCAGCTCTGATGTTTGAAATGTTCAAACTTTAATTCTGTATCTCGGGGATATTCAACAGCTTGAGGGGCCCGACAAAGCTTTTCATGCTTTTCCAATCTTTCTTGATTTGTACATCCTGATTAACATAGAGGACAGTAAAAACGTTTTCCAACATGTCTGTGACCATCTCGACCTGCTAAAAGACGACTCAAGTCCTTTATCCAGCAATAATGGCTCTCACCATCGTCATTGAATATCAATAGCAAATGCACATGTTTTTCACGTTTATTTCCAGTTATTCTTACTGGTACAATTTCACCATCTTCATCCATATAGATGTTGATTGAAATGTTGTTGTTTATTTCAAATGTATCAATCATCTTTTTATCGGATGCTTTTACTGGATATGTCAATCCTTCACAATTAAGTTCATTCAAGTATGGACGATACTTTGTAACCCTCTGTGGATCTTTTGCTGGTTGATGTAGAGCGGATAAAATTGCCCAGATGAAACATTTATCATCTTCGTTCTGTACATTGATGACGGCTCGCTTGTTTTTAATGTATCTTGGTAGTTGCAAATACTTTCCACCACGAATTGCATCATAATCAAACATCTTCACTTGCAGTTGGGTAAACTTTGTAAATATCCAACCACTTCCATTCTCCAAGAATTCATCAATCTTGTCTCGTAGTGTGTTGATAGCTTCAACTATCTGATCTTCAACATAGTCATACTCTGATCTTAACAACGCCTGCACGGTGGTTCTGAATGTGGGTGGTGGTTCTGTAACCATAGACTTATCACCATACTTTTTAAATTCGGCATCAATAGTGATATAATACTTTATCCCCTGCTTGTGGCCTGGCAATTCTTCTTTAATTTCTCGAATACTATGCTGTGTGATTCTTGCCCAGTCTTTGATATATATCTTCTTCTTTGATATATATCCTGAATGCTTTCTTATCCATCTTGTTCATGTTCTTACCTTCACGGACTAATTTATTTTGTTCTGCTGCTGACGGATGTATATCATGTGCTGTTCGCTTATGTGATACGAGATTTAACATTCTGTCCAACAATTTCCGGCATACATCGCAAGCGATTTTTCTTCGCTTGCTATTATTATTAGCAGCTGAGCTCTCCTCTTCGTGTGACCTCTTCATGATTAATTTCTAACTGAACTGATTTCGCCTTACGCTTCGATTTTATTAACCGAACGCTACGTTCGAATTATTAACCAATCAGATTGTAGGATTTCTCGTTTCTAGAATCTTGTGGAACTTTCTGGAAAGATCTGGAAACTTCTGGAAAGTTCTAGCCAATCAGATTGCAGGATTTCTCGTTTCTAGAATCTTGTGGAACATTCTGGAAACTTCTAAAAGGTTCTAGCCAATCAGATTGTAGGATTATTACGTTATTTTAGCGCTGCGAATCTAGCGTTAGGGAGGAGTCTTTAGTAATTAAACTCTTGTAAATCTTGAGTAATTGAATTATAACAATTTCTATAGAACTTAAAACAACTTTAAAACAATATATAGATATTCTAATGTTAGTATTTAAATGTACTAGAATGTTTCGGGGAAATGAAAAACATGTCTTTTAATTACAAAACTTTTTGTGCTTTTCCAACCTTTCTTAAGTTGTACATCCTGATAAGCATAGAGGACAGTAAAAACGTTTTCCACCATGTTTGTGACCATCTCGACCTGCTAAAAGACGGCTCAAGTCCGTTATCCAGCAATAGTGACTCTAACCATCCTCATTGGTTATCAATAGCAAATGCACATGTTTTTCACGATGAACTTTAGTTGTTCGTATTGGTTCAATTTCACCATCTTCATCCATATAGATGTTGATTGAAATGTTGTTCTTTATTTCAAATGTATCAATCATCTTTTTATCGGATGCATTTACTGGATATGTCAATCCTTCACAGTTAAGCTCATGTAAGTATCGTCTATACGGTGCTGCTCTCTCTCTGTATGTGTTGATTGTGGATGTAGACGGGATAGGATTGCCCAGATGAAGCATTTATCGTCACTGTTCTGTACATTGATGACGGCTCGCTTGTTTTTGATGTATGTTGGTAGTTGAAAATACTTTCCACAAAGTATAATTTGAGAAGTTGATAGAATAGATGGGGTTGAATGTATAGAAATCATGTGGCATCTCATTTTGATTCTTGAGCTAAAGTGTTTCTGACAAACATCACAAGAAAATCGAATTCTCTTCTTTGATGAAGTTTGTTGAAAACCTGCTTCTTGACTACTTCTCTTCATGATTAATTTCAAACTGAACTGATTTCGCTTTAAGTCTCCATTTTCATAAACGATTCAAATGTCGCATTCGAATTATTATTACGCCATCATAATTAATCAATCAGATTGTAGGATTTCTGGAAACTTCTGGAAACTTCTGGAAAGTTCTAACCCATCAGATAAGAGGATTCTTAGGGACGTTCTGGAGCATTCTGGAAACTTCTAGAGTCAAACCAAATAATCTTAATGTTTTCTTTTACTAAATCTTTTTTCTCTTATTAGTTACTTTTTTCTTAGACCTTTTTCTATTTTTATATATTTCTTTCCATTTACCAAAACCACTTATATTTCGAAATACACTTGCTTTCTTTCCTTTTATGCGCATAGCATTTAATAAACGTTTTTTCTTTTTCAGCTCCTTTGTCTATGCCAAACATCAAATAACCATCTGCTGTACTTGAACCAGCACCCATTTTAATCTATTAACTTAACGTTTCTTATCAGCTCTTTTATAGAGACTTTCCCTTCTGGAAAAGCCAAACCGATTGTAAAGGTTGTTAAATTGGAAATCAGGCTAGCGGTTTCAGACAAGTGTGCTGCATTGTAAGAATTCTTGAAAACGAGGTTGGAGAAACCATCGCGTTAGATTAAACCATCTCACTATAGAGCGACCTGATGACGTCACTGGAGTTGGAGGACTGTTGAGGTTGGAGAAACCCGCATGCTAGATCCATAAAAACCGTCGCACTATAGCGCGACCTGATGACGTCACAGATTATGACGTCACTGCGCTAAAGCCACCCCTTTGCGACCTCTGGTTTTCCAGAGCAACCTGCTGTACACTGTTTTCAATATGTGCATTGACATTGTTTGCATTGCGTTGATTTTGATTGTACTGTCTTTGGCATTGTCTTTCTGAACGCCTTGAGGGTTGCCCTCTCCGTTGTTGTGGTATGACAAACAGGTGATTGCTTCTGTATATATCAATAATAGAGATGTTGAAAAAAATTGTGTTTATAAAGTAATTATGTAATGCAGAATATTGTGTTATGTGTAATTATACTACTATATTTATGGTAACAGAGTATTAGGCAATATGCATAATAAATAATGTTCACTCTATACTTGTAGTTGTATATGGGTATATTTTGGAAATTGTAGTAAATACAATACATTTTTGCAGGGAATTGCATGCAGTAAAGATGTTTACAATTGATGGCATTAGTTATAAGTCGTTGAAATTTGATTAAAATGTTAACACAGGAGTTTTGCCAGTTACAAGAAAAGTATCTTAAAATAATGATGAAAAGTTACAATTTAAATGGAAAAGAAATTTGAAAGCCAATATTGTTTTTGTTAGAAATTATTGTAAATACAATACAGTTTTGCAGGAAATTAAGATGTTTACAATTGATGGCATTAGTTTAGAAGTTGTTGAAATTCAATTAAAACAATAACACAGTATTTTCATCATTTACAAGAAAAGTATTTCCAAATAAGGATGGAAGGTACAATGTAAATTGAAAGGAAATCTGAAACCCAATATTATTTTTACAAATTAGTGTAAATACAATACAGTTTTGCCTAAAATTGCATGCATAGAAATGTTTTCAAGGGATGAAATTGGATTCAAAGAATTAAACAGTATTTTTTGTATTTAAAAAGAAGGATGTTTACAAAGAAGGATTAAATATACAATTAAAATTTAAAGGGAATTGGAAACACAAGAAGCACTTTTACATAAAGCAAAGGTGTACCTTTTAAACTGAAGATTATAAAGGGACAATTGGGCACAAAATACTGAGTGCATTTGACTTATAAGAAAGTCATGCCAGTCAGTGGTGATTGAAGGTGATAGAAAATAAGAAACAGACAGATTGAAAATGATGCTGGTGGTGTTCATTAAAATGGCATGTACAACTATTAGGGAACTGCATTGGTTTGAGCGTGAAGTGGAGAGATAAACCACAAAATAAAAAGTTGGAAAAGGTATCTATTGTCTGGAATGCGTGTTGCATTTTGACAATATTCGATCTAAAATATTTTGCAATAAAGAGTATACATCCAAAGGAAATAACGGCGGTAATCGTGAAGACTGTGCTACAACAAAAATGGCAAAATTAGTTGGCTATTTATGTGTTGGGATGATTGCTCTAACAGAAAGTGTGCTAAAATTTTCTTTGGAGGCGAGGGGCATTTCACTCTTAAAAAGACTTCCAAGATCCTTTTTTTTTGAAAGAAAAGGATTTACTATTGATTGTGTGTAAAAGAAACATTATGTACCGCAAGATTCATAATGTTTTGATTGCTCTAAAGAGTGAGTTGCCCCTCGTTTTTTAAGAAATGCATAGAGCTCACCTCGCTGTTTTGAAAACTTCCCTTTAAGGACAACCAATAAGAATAAACTGTGTGAATAAGGAAAAAGTTAAAGTAACACTCTCCAACGGCAAATAATAAAAGGAAAAAAGTTGTGAATTCACAAGTACAGGAACACTTTTAAAACGCCAGTGTTGCACTCGTGGAGTTGAGAAAAGAACAAAATTCTGGGGCATGTTATCGGTGATAAAGGGAAAGATTTGCATGATATTAATGATTGGACAATGGTGAATTGCGTGTGTATGTGAAAGTATAACCGGCGCCAGGGAGTAAGATAATACTTTGATAGGGAGGGTACGACAAACAAATGATGTGCATTAAATGTTAAAGAGAAAGGGTGTTCGATATCCATGGCCCCAGCCCTCGGACCTTCATTTCAGAGACCCTAGGGCATTTGGGGCCCTATATTGCTTGGTTTCACTCTAAAAACGTCTACTTTGCTTTGTTTAAATGAAATTAAGAGATATTGACGTTAAATATTGCTACAAAATATAACTGGCCCCAAGCGCCCCAGGGGCTCCATAATGAGGGCCCCGAGGGCTGGGGCCATGGATATCGAAGACCCGGAGAGAAGCAGGGGAGAGAAGAAGAGAAGGCTAAGTTCGTGCCTGATAAACATCATGAAGCAAACATGACAATGACATTAATGAAGTATGAAGTGATGAAGTATGTTGCACTTGATAACTGATAAAGTATGTTGCACTTTTACGATTGTTTGAGAAAAAATGTCAAATGACAGTGGCTACAATGATACCTCCGGTTGGAAAATGTGGTCTTCATTAATTGCTTGTGGTCTTGCATAAACGATGTGTTTGGAGCAGACGTATTAAATGTTGTTGATGAGGGTATTAAGAGCATTGACATGTTATGGCGATGTGGCGGGAAGATTGTTTTTGAAATTCTAGGAATGTTTACATTTTCTCAGGGTCTAAAATGGGGTTAAAAGTGACGTGTGTCTTCGGTGAAGCATGGGTGAAGTTAGAGCGTTCATGATATATTATGAAATTAAAGCGTGTTAGGAGATAATATTAGAAGTATGTAATGATGATGATGATGATGATGATGATGATGGTGATGATGATGATTATGATTATGAGCATGACAGCAATACTGGGGATGGTGAAAATGGCGATTGAAGTTCAAATGTATAAATGACGGTTTTCATTATTATTATGAAATTGAAAGAGCTGGAAAAATGTAAAATGGGAGTTCGCGGAGTTAATATGAAAAAAGATTATTGCGACGATTGTCAGTGATCATTGTTTGGGAGAAAGCCAAATATGAACTGATTTGAATATGTTGGTTAGTGAAAGGCAGACTCATGATATGAAAATAGAGTGTCTGCTCATTGCACTGGCAATTAGGTGCAAAAGTATCATTTCTCAAAGTTATGATTGAAATTATTTGCTTGCTAAATATTTGGTGCCAAAGCTTTTAGCGGTTATTTAAAGTGCGGTATTGTTAATTGTGGAGTCTGTCTCACAGAGAATACTGCACAGGAGCGATCCTGCAAAGCACAGTCTTTCACACAGTACTTTAGCAGGGAAATAAATGAATTCTTGGATAGTGAAATCTTTTGCAAGGGGTTGCCTGTGAGAGTTCCATCACAAGACCTGTTCTGACACAGCCAACTTTTAGAGGGAGATAAATGAACAATAGAAGATTGTAAGCCTGTGTATTGATTTGTTTTAAGATTTAAAAGTTTGAAAACCCTGTGTCAGGAGCTTGCAATCTGCGTGAAGTGAAAAAATTTCCATTTTCCCTCTGCATTGATTAGTGCGCCAGCGCAGGAGAAGAACACACAGAAGAGAGTAGAAAATTTTTTACAGTTTTGTCTAATGTTTTAATGGCAAGAAAGAAACCTGAATGGAAACCTGTTGTGGGCTGTCTTCTGTTGATTCCTCCTGGTGGAAACCAAGGGAACTTATGGTATCATTCAGTTGATCATTTGAACTCGCCTCTATGTGGCAATTGAATTCATCATCTTTCATGTTAGAACGAAAAGACAAAAAATAATTTCTGTAAATACTCTTTATATAAAATGGAAACTATGTATATTATTGAAGTAAAATGTTTAAAAATGTAAAATATTAGTGTAAGTGAACATTGCCATTGCAGTTGAAGATGTTTACAGTCTAAATTTGCTTCTGCTTCAGGCCCTGCTCTTGCTCACTTTTCGTTTGCTTTTTTGGTGCCACTTATTTAATATACAGCTTGGACTCTCTCCTAGAAGAAATGTGAAGATCCATTTGAGAAAATGGAAAAGAATGTTGCTTGGGAGTGTGGGGTGAATGGTAATTGTAAACATTGTGATTAACTGAAGTAAATTGCAAAGGTGATGCAAGAAGTGTGTCAGTGAAGGATGGTACTGCAACATTTGCGACAGGGTGAATTTGAAACTTCATAACTGTAGAAACAGATTTAAGGGAAAATGTGTTTCTTGTCTCAGTTCTTCAAGGATTACCTTTCCAGTTTTATCTGCCAACCGGAATCTGACCTCCTTCTTGAACTTTTATTTAATGGCCACACGTCTCTTTAAGGCCTGAATTGTTTCATCCTTCTTCCATTTGATTTCCTAAAAAATAAATATAACTAAATTGGAATTGAACGCAATAGATGATGAACGAGTAAGTGACATTCATTATAAAAAGATGTTTGAAAGTACGGAACTTAGGTAAACTTCTTTGTCATACACAACTATCATTCTTATTTATTTAGTTTTCTTGTTCTTCTCTGCTTGCAGTCCTTCGCTTGAGTAGAGTATCTAACTCTGTCACTGCAGGGAGGTTGGGTAAAGTGCAACTGAAAAAAAGCTTGTGAATGACAGGTCTTGTGTTTCTATGTTGAGGTTTTGATGATGATCGCACTAACAAAAGCGCCCGCAACTAAAAACAAAACTTTTCAAAACTGAAATGAAATTGCAATTTTAACCAAGTTACATGCTTAAAAAGACATGAAAAAATAGATACTGCACCGCCCAGGCAGGAGAGGGATCAATTAAAAAAAGAAGCACATCTCTATGTGGCCCAGGGAGAAATCCTTTCTTGTGTAATCGAGCAATGGATCATAGCAATGGGCAACCTAATTTGCATAACCGGAGATTAGTATATAGGATATGCCCATGTGCAATTATTGCCAGAAAAGCCCAAGCCCTGTAGTTGATGAACTACATTTTATATTTGACTGTTCTTTCAATGAACAGTTGAGATTAGACATCTTTAGCACACATGATTCATTAAAACCATATATTAATAACATATCTGAAGATGGAAAATAGGATATTTTAAAAAAAAATTTAAACAACCCAGAAAAATTTGGTTATAGATCATAAGTTACGAGATGTAATCAGCATTAAGAAAAAAATAGAGAACAAAGGAATTTTGGACTAATTTTATGAAATAAAATGATTAAGATTCTTTTAGATATTACTGTTTAGATATTACTGGTCTTTAGTTCTTATTGAATTTGAAATTTTAAGACATTTCGTTGATTATATAATTATTTATATTAGCTAGCTCTGACTATTATTATAATTCTTGTTATTTCCTTTAATTGTATTATAGCAATAGATACATTATTCTTTATTTAGTGTTACTAGGACCTGAAATTGTTGATGAAAATCAAAAAAAAATGAAATTGTGTGGGCTAGTCTCCAACAAAGCGAACAAAGAATTTTATAATGGCATCTCCAAGAATTCTAACATCTTCGTATCATCATTTATCTCATCATTTTAACTCTATTCCCTGATAGTCATGCACAAGAAGCTTTTGTCTTTCAGCTGGTGAATCGACATATTTTGCTGTAACTTAATCTGGCATATGATTTTGACAAACTTCGCATAGAGCATTTCCTTAAAAATAGATGCATCAGCAGGATCTTTAAGGAATGGAATAGCATTGCATTCAACTGGTTTGGCTCTGATGTTTTTGACAACTTTAACAAGGAGGGTGGAGTCGTACGCAATGGTTTGTTTCTTTTCAGAGGGCCGGTGTTGTGAAGGGATGTTGTGAAAATCATCTACGAGGAAGACAATAAATGTTGATTCGCAGCTGCTTCTTGGAAAAAAGACATCAAGATGGCTTAACGACATCAAGATGACTTGCTGCAGAGGAAAGAGATGCTGACTAAATGCTGAATGAAAGGTATAAATCCTGCTTTAGATTATTGTATCGATCTGTTTCTGACGTTCTTACTCTAAGGGGTGTCAGACGAAAAAAAGCTTTTATGCATGCCCTGAAATGTTTCTGCTGTTTATCCCAGTTTTGTAATTCTAAGTTAAAAGCGACAGACATGTAGTTCCCATTTGTTGTAAGTGTCATCTTACATGTAATGGCAAATTAGTGTAATGCAAAATTGGACAAGTTAATAGCCTCTAATGCTACATGCAATGAAAAAGTAGTGATTTTAATGATTTTCTAGGTGATACTTAAGAGGAAATAAAAACTGAAATCAACAGGTAAATCACAAAGCAGAAATGTAGGGATTGAATAAAAGTTTATGTAACTCAAAACTGGCAAGTACTAATTCAATTCTCTAGTTGAATAGAAACATACTAATTTTATATTAGAAGTTATTATATATTTTAGAAGTAATCTCATGTTACTAAAGTTTATTTTACAGTAATTCATCCAAATAGTATTTCAAGCATCAGTTTGTCTGTAAATAATGTGTTTTGTCATCATTATCTTCTGAGCCATTCATATGCATGACTTGCACATCCAAAATTCTGCCCTTTAAAATTATATTCAAAATCCAAAGACAGAAAACAGTTATATAAAGCTAGAAGGTAATAAAATCATAAGTTACAAATTATACAATATGGTCCAATACAACACCACAGAAATGATGATGATCATTAAATGAAGAAGGAAGATTGAATTTCTACCTTTTTTAAAAGGGTTGACAACTCCAGTACTTTTAATCCATTCTAAAAGATAAGACACATGAGTTAATGATTATCTAATTGTGATTATATAATCAACATTACATCTCTTACAGTCCACCATCCTTATAATATCCTTTTCTTTACTTTATAATTCCTTATAATTTCTTTGCATTCATTTGAAGGGGTTGTTTCAATTAAGAGATACAACTTCTTTCAGCAATGTAGTAGCTACTTTAATTTTCTTCACTGGAAAGTGTTCTAATAAATGTGTCTAGCTTACTCACAATGAATGACAAAATTCCAGTATCAGCAGGAACTTAAACTGTTGGACATTTGACCTGGAATATAAAGAAAGATATGTAGTTTGGGGCATTAAACAAACCATTGTGCAAATTGTGACAAAAGTGCGAAAATTTGCCAACATCATCAGCATTGATGCCTGAATTAAATTATTAAGGGAGGCACTTAATAAAAGTCATGTGACTGATGATGTCAGCGTTTTCCTGCAAAGATATTTTTCGCTTAAATCCTTTTGTGTTGTATATGATTCGAAAAGAAAGTTGATGCTCTTTAAACTTAACTTTAGAAGAAAAGGTGAAATATGTACTCAATTAGAGTAATTTGGAATTAAAATATCTGAAATGATGTCATCAAGACTGCTGAAATCAACTTTTTCGTGTTTTTTATGCTTTTTCTGATGAATATTGAAAGAACTGATATGGAAAAAAACAAATTTTATGACTTAAATGTCACAGTCATCTCTGCATCGACAAAGTTCTGTACAAGGCAGCTCAGCTCTTTTGCAGCAACATCTTCCACTAGTGCATAGCTTCTTGCAGCCACAATTTAACCAACTCTTGGCAATCTCTTGATGCTTTTTGCTATGTCATCCACAAAGGCACAAACTTTTTATCGTAGAGCGTTCATCCTCAGTTCGTTGGCTCATACACCAGTTGCTCTTTTATGAGTGCATTATTCCGAGTGCTAAAACAAGGCAGACTTATGAGTTAGTATCATCTTGCAATATTGTGATCAAATCATAGTTTTCTGGCCATGGTGCTAAATGGCAATTTCTATTCGAGCCTTTAGAATATACTATATCAGCCTAAAGAGGGGGAAATTACAGGCCCTCCTTGCTAGTGTCAAAGAAATCAACATTAATTTAAGCTTGGTTGCAAGCACAGTATGACTTGTTCTTGGAGGAAAACAGCTCCACAAAAACCCAAAAACCTGCGCAAAATGATATTAGGCAATTTCAACTTGCCTGCGTTTGAAGAAAAATTTTCTGTTTCGTGTACTTGCTTATATTCTAGCAAAAAAGAATATAATATATTTAACAAGAAAACGTCTTGAGGATTCCTGTCCGACTAATGGACTTGAAAATAAAGCAGAACAAATCAAAGAGACTTACATGCTTTGCAACATTGCCCTCCATAAATGCTGTCATAAAGCGTCTTTGGTTGGGGGAATTTGTTCCACTTGGCTTCGTGCCTGAAAGTGTTGTAGTACAATAGTTGCTGATTTGTTCTATCTTCACAGCCATATATCTCCCGATATATTTCTCCTATTTTTGGAACATGGATTACAACCTCATTTCCTCCTTGGTTGACATCAATCGTGTTCCAGGTTTCTCTGAAGGTTGGAATATTGTTGTCCACGAAAACCACTACATTGCTGTCATTCCAATAGTCAGATTGATGAAGCCACACTTAAGAGACTTGGAAAAGCCCCAAGCAAATGCCTTTGCCGTCTTGATGTTCTCTGCATGGCTAACTGGAAGGTGTGCAGTGCGTCCATGTTGGGTCGCCATGAGTCAGTTGTTCCAAAGATCTTTTGCATCCTGCAAGAGCTTCACAGTCGGAAAGCCACTGTCCACACTACTAAGCGCCCAATATCCTTGTAATTTGCAAGGAGCTGTTCAGCTACATTGTAATTCTTTCCTTTAGCAGTGCTGTGATATGTCTTTCTTCCAACCTTCAGGACATGATTACCGACGAAATTACCTCCGTGAACTCCTCTGTCACAAATTTTTTTAACTTTCCAACCCATTCCAATAGGCTTGTCTGCATTCCTGGTCTTATATGGATTCCTCTTACTCTTGCTTCTCACTCTCCCCTCATCGATACACATCTTCCATCCCATATTCCACAGCAACAAAGAATTCTGTCTAAGGTGTTCGATTCCTGCATTTATGTTTTGCAGTGGATGATATGATGGATCTCATTTTTCCTGATTTCATGAATTTTATCGAGAAACCTTTAATCAGAAGCACCCTGCTCGTTTGTTGCTGCAATGCAATTTATTAAGAATTCATCATCCATTATCCTCTCTATGACCTCACGAGGTTTTCTTCCATCTTCAAACAAAATTCTGGAGTGCCATATTCATTTAAATGTTCATCTGGTGTTACTGCATCGTTATTGCTTAGATACAAGTGCTGTCGATTTGTGGATAGCAAGAATGATCTGCAGAGGTCTGATAGCAATGATGTTTATCGATTTCGACTTGTGGCATGTTGTCCTACTTCGCATGTCATCCATCTTGAAATTGTAAACTCAAAGAAGAAACAATTTTTCAAAGCCAGAATCACTCGATACAGTAACAGACATTGTTGTGCTACCTTTCAATTGCGTAGTGATGTATGTATTCAGATAATCTTACTTTGTGGTGATGTCCATTGTAACCCTGGACCAGTTTCATCGAGGAGCTTTGGCCATAGGCCAAGTAGCCCGGAGTCAAAGTCCAACACAGGTCAAAGTCTGAATGGGAGTGTGCTGAAAAATATCCCAGTCAGGATAACTTCACGGAACCTTACCTATACATATAATTCGAAAACAATTAAATCAAGAAACCCTCGCAACTTTCCTAAAATCACGTTTGAAAAATTTTTGAAACCAACTTCTCCATTTTCGTGCTATATGATTAATGCAAGATCAGTGAAAAATAAGGTTGCTGAGATCAGACACTACATAGTTGATAATTATGCAGACATGCTAATAATTACTGAGACATGGCTTTCTTCACAAGATAATGTTGTTGTAAATAGACTAGTACCTGATGGCTATGAAATTAAGCATCAGGCCCGTGAACACAGGAGAGGGGGCGGTGTAGCCATTGTTTACAAAAGCAGTATAAGTGTTGGCATAAAGAGTCAAGGGATTACTCAGTCAATGGAATACATTGATGCTTGTGTGTCATTTGAAAATACTTCATGCGAGTTGATTGTTATTTATCGTCCTGGTACAAATCCAAATGATGGTCAGTTTGTCCCAATCTCAGTTTTCTTCGATGATTTCACAAGCATATTGGATAGACATGATGTTTCAACTTATGATGTAGTAATTTCCGGGGATTTCAATCTCAATTTAAATGATAGTAATAATGCTGAAGTGTCACAATTCAGGGATATATTATTTACATATGATCTTAATCAGCATGTTCATGATCCTACACATGAAAATGGACACATATTGGATCTGATTATCACCAGATCATCGTCCAATTTTGTAAGAAATGTAAAGGTAGATAACAAAATTTCAGATCATTTCTCAATAAAATGCCATCTATCCCTAGGAAAACCGGCTAAGGAAGTGAAAAAAGTAACTTTCAGGAAGCTTACTCAGATTGATTTTGAGAAGTTTAATTCTGATCTTTGTGACGAATTTGTGCCATTGCAGCAGTTGACTGACATTGATACTCTCGTTACCTCGTATGATAGCACTTTACGTAAGATCCTTGATAAACATGCGCCTGAGCAGGATAAAATTATTACCATTCGAAATAAGCATCAAGGTTTCACCAATGACTTGAGGGAAGAAAAAAAAAAGGAGACGACTTCAGATGTGGTGGAGGAGAACAAAATCAGCTGTTGATAGAGTCAAATTTGTTAAGCAAAAACTCAAACTAAGAAAACTGTTGGAAGATTCGGACACAGCAATCTATTCTAATTTAGTGATGGAAAATTCACACAGTACAAAAGGATTATTCAAGGTTTTGAACAATATGCTGAATAAAAAGACAGAGTCCCCCCTTCCAAACATGACTCTACTCTTCAACTTGCAAATGAATTTGTTGATTTCTTTGTTGGAAAAATAGAGAAGATTCAAAAGCATCTTGATCTGGCCATGAATTTGGCTGAAAATAATAAAGTTGTACCAGAAGAACCCAATTATAAGACCCAAATGACTACGTTTTGTCACCTGTCTGAAGATGATGTTGAAAAACTTATAAAAAAGTCACCAATGACAACATGTGATCTAGATCCACTGCAAACATGGATTTTGAGGCGTTGTGGGGAACCTTTTGTCAAAATCGCAACTCTTATAATGAACATGTCACTTCAGACATCAGCTATGTCAGACCGTTTTAAATTAGCTATATTAAACCCACATTTGAAAAAGGCGGGTCTGGAAATTATAAATGCCAACTTCAGACCAGTTTCCAATTTGGCTTATGCCTCAAAGCTCATTGAGAGAGCAGTTGCAAATCAATTAGTCCGGCAGATGATGGAAAATGATCTTTTTGAGCCACTGCAATCGGCATATAGAGAGGGACATAGTACAGAAACAGCATTGCTGAGAGTTCATAACGACTTACTCATGGCAATGGATAAACAAAAAGTCTCTATCCTTGTTTTGTTAGATCTTTCGGCAGCGTTTGATACAGTCAACCATTCTGTATTAATTGAGAGACATTCCAATAGATGTGGAATTAAAGGTGAAGCTTTGAGATGGTTTGTTTCATACCTACATAATCGCTTTCAAATGGTTAAAGTTAATGATGAAAAATCAAAACAGGTGCCTCTATCTTGTGGTGTTCCACAAGGATCAGTGCTGGGTCCGTTACTTTTTCTGGTTTATACGTTACCCTTAGGAGATATTGTTCGAAACAGAGGCATGAAGTTCCACCTCTGTGCTGATGACACACAACTTTATATGTCATTTTCACCAACTCCTGAATGTGCTGATCTATCTATACAGCAAATTGAAGGGTGTGTCCAGGAAATTCAGTCCTGGATGTTAACAAACAGGCTAAAACTGAACAGAGATAAAACTGAACTGTTATTAATAGGAACGCGACAACAATGTGCAAAACTGCCAAATCTGTTGATAAATATTGGAAACACTCAAATTAAACCAAGTGAAAAAGCACGAAATCTTGGTGCAGTCTTTGATGCAAATTTGTCACTTAAGGCACATGTCAACTCTTTGTGCAGCTCAGCTAGGTATCACTTGTACAATATTCGCCTAGCTCGGAAGTATCTTACAAAGGAAGCTGCTGAAAAAGCCATCCATGCCTTTGTAACATCTAGGCTAGATTGCAACAATTCTCTCTTATATGGTTTGCCAGTGTCTGAGTTACAAAAGCTGCAAAAAATTCAGAATTCTGCAGCCAGGATTTTGACTGGCACGAGCAAAAATAGTCACATAACCCCAGTGTTAAAACAACTCCACTGGTTACCAATAACACACAGGATCAAATACAAGATCATAGTATTAACTTACAAGTGCATCAACAATCTTGCACCAAAATACCTTACCGAGTTGGTCACACTAAGAACAGCAGTAAGACGGACAAGATCTACCGATGATAGTTTGAAAATTGAAACATCAAGGACAAAGCTTGTGACAGCTGGAGATCGTGCCTTTATAAGTGCCTCTCCTCATCTCTGGAACAAACTACCATATGCATTGAGAGCAACGGATTCTTTAGAAACTTTTAAGTGTAGACTGAAGACACATTTGTTCAAAGAATATTTTGATTAGGTTTTATTTTTGCCAATAATATTTTTTTAGCAGTGTAATTATTTTATATGATATTACCTTATTAGTGTATGTAAACTATGTAATGTGCCTTTGATCCCTGTGGATATATGGCGCAATATAAATGCCTTTTATTATATTATTTATTATTATCGTGGTTTTCTTAATCATTTTGAGTAGAAGACTAGTGACAGCAACTAGGACCATCATCGTCACTCTCTAAACTATCAGGGTTATACAAATTGTCCTGGACTTCAATATCTGTTTCAACTTCACTACTGGAGCTTTCAAAAGACAATTCATCACTAGAACTACTTTCTTAAGAAGATTCTGATTCGTATTCCATTTCCTTAGGAAGTCATTTTCAGAATGAAGAACAGCAATTATTGTCATCACAAATGCTCTCTCTCGTGCTAAGAAATTTTAAATTTCCCACCCTTTCGCCAAACTAGTTCCAAGACCCTTAAGTAGAAACTGCGAGAAGATGGACGCCTGGGTTCACCTTAGCCAGGAAAGTTGGCCATACAAGGCTTGAATATTATCTACAAATCATGTGCCCAATGCCTTGCACTGCCTTGGCCACTCAACCATGTCACCCAAAGATGCTTTGCAGGTAGATACCTTGCACTGCAGACCTTCCAGCTAGCCCTTCTGCAAACCTGAAGATGCAGATCTTTGTGCGCTTTTTATCTGGATATTGTAACCAACGAAATAATTTAAATGGGCAAAATTGCGCTTGTTACATAGAAAATGATGTAACATTAAAATTCTATTCATAAATCAGGAGTAGGACCGATGCAGACCAAGTAAACAATGAAGCTGCTTTCCATGTTTAAAGGGTTTACCACAATGTGTATGTGTATTGAATATATGAGTGTGCTCCCATGTTGCCCCCTTTTTATTTGCAGGCTTAAAACGCTCAAACTTGCAATAGCAAGGTGAATCTTTGAAGTCGTGAAATTATACTTATAAATCTGAGAAGTGTGGCTTATTGTTGATCTTGGTCTCCCATGTCTCTCCATTAGTTTGCTGTCTTTACCCTCTAAGTGTCAACATTTCTCAAAATAAACTAGATTTCCGAAATCTGCATGCCGAAAATGTACTTGCAGCCAATTTTCCTGAAATTCCGAGGCATTTATTTTTGTCTATCTTTGCCCCCATATTGCCCCTTATTTTTTACTGTTTTTGCCCCCAGATTGTCAAAATTTCCCAAAATGAACTCAATTTTTGAAATCTGCGTGCCAAAAATGCACTTGTAGCCGATTTTTGTGGAAATCAGAGTCATTTTTTTGGCGTTCTTTGCCCCATATTGCCCCTTATTTTTTGCTGTTTTTGCCCCCAGATTGTCAAAAATTTCCCAAAATAAACTCGATTTCTGAAATCTGCGTGCCAAAAATGTAGTTGTAGCCATGATCGTGGCATTCTGAGAAATTTCGTTTTGACCTCAAGTTTTGGCCTTGGGGACGTATGGGGACACAAAGTCAGAAAGGGTTAAGGCACTCCAATATTTCCTCTCTGTATTTTCTTTATATACAATTTCATCTTCCAGGTTAACAAGAGCAGCACAGACATTTACTATTTTATCTTATTTTTAGTGTAATGAACAACTGCTCTTTAACAGCAATTTTCGACTGAGATGATGAGCAAGGTTGAATTTGAGGATCCATGTATTCATAAAGTACATCAAATTTACTCCAACTTAGCCCTGTAAACATTCTAAACTTTGTATCATTTCCTTGCACAGCAGATGAATGGAGTGATAGGCTTCTTTCAGTTTTTAAACCTCTTCTTTAAATTTAAATTCAGTATGTCTTTCTCCTTCAGGTCTTTTTCATATTTTTCAAATTTGTATTTCTTGTTGTAACAGTTGTGTTTCAGAGGTCTGTAAATAAGCTGCTGACCCTTCACCTAGAATGTCATCATAACAATTAGTAGTGATGACTGTAAGTGAATCAATTATCTGAAAGAAACTGACTGCTTCTTATTTGTTAGTTAAACTTTCATCATTGTTGTTGGTCAAATTTTTGTTCTTTTTTGATGGGACTTGATCATCGGTAGCTTTAAATGACTCTCTCTTCTGCTGCCTTTCATACCTTTTCATTTAAAGTTTTACTGTAGAAGTGTTTTTAATAGACCTTTGATCTGTCTCTGGAAAATTGAAGGAAAAAATCAGGATTGGGTGGATCATTTGATTTTCACATAGAAAATATAGTACACTTCCAATTGTCGTGATTGTAGTCTCCGCTCCATTTTTGCCAAAATTAATATTTTTGCATCAATGTGATTTTGAGGTTCTACTCTTTATAAAAATTGTGGTGCCAATTTTTCTAGCCCATTTAAGAGGGTTCGGGGGTACTTTGAAAAACTGCTGAAATTTGAAACCCCTGCAGAGGAGCAAATTTATGTTTTTGCTGTTCTGCATGTCCTGCATGTCTCAAATTGTTTTGTGTAAAAATAAATAACACCGGCTACTCTGCATGATTCAATATCACATGAATATGGATAAGGTGACCAGCCACACCCATTTCCATATATGGAAAACCCTTTTTCATTTATGGAAATGGTCTTGGATGTCTCCGTTAATCAAAAATTTCAAGTTCAGCAGTTAAAAGGAGGTAAAATTTACAGAGCAAGGTTTTTTGTGCTAAGCAATGTTTTGTCTGAGGAAAAAAGCAATTCAGGTAGACAAAAAACCAACAGTGGCATTGTAACACCATTGCTTCGTCAGCCTCCAACAGATTATGGAACACTTTATACTATTCTTTGCAGAGCACAACATATTTCAGCAGCAGTAGTTGGGCCAAAGAAAAGAACTGTAAAAACACTAGACATGGATCTATATGAAAGAGCAGTCAAGATTCAAATTTCATCAAAAAATTGCAACTGGTTTCTTAGAATTGGTGAAATACATACTTGCTTCGCATCTTTGCATGGACTGGGAAAGTATATAAAAAATAGTGGCTTGATAAATATCGAGACTGGTATTTACTCTCCCGCCACAGTTTGCCAAATTTTCTCCGGGAAATGGTACAAAAGAGGAGTTAAATATCACTTAACAAATCTTATTGCTTTGTGCCTTTTGCTCTTTGATGCCTTAGCTGCTAGAAAAGATCTAAAAGATGTAGAAGAAAAATGTGAGACATTGCTACTCAAATTAAGGGTAAAGTCGTCTGATATATTAGAAGAAACTAGAGTTCATGTCAGTTAATTAAAATTAATGGTATGCTGGCAGACCTAACAAACATGATGAAGAGCGAGATGTCGACATTTCTCGAAAACTATATGAATCAAGTTTTAGTGCTATTGGTTCTTATTCAAGCAATCCCTGAAGGCAACTGGGAGCTGTAGGTTACATCGTTAGAGGAACAAGTAAAGTATTATTTTGCTCACGATTTATACAACTGTGCTTGATTGGTACATTTTCACCTTGCTCAACTACAACAGCTAAAGCTAGCAAGTCCAGAGACTTTGGAAAATCTTAAGAAAGGGGATTAAGCAAAAGATAAGAGGACTTTAAAGTCATGGGTGGAATAACAGGAATAACGCAGAACAAAGAAGCACTGGATAGGTACTTCGTTATTGCCCCTCAATTAGCAAATATTGTCGATGACTTTCAAAATCATTTTGGTGAAAAGAAGCAAAGTAGAGCCCCTGCGGATCAATGTCATCGAGATTCCAAAAAAATGCCCTTAAACTTTAAGATGCAATCATACAACACTTGGAAGGAAACCCCTTTGACATAGATGTGAAGCTTATGAATCTTTTCACACACGGATTGATAGAAACCCATGCTGAAGATAGACTTGAGCAAGACGATAAGGGTCAAGCAAGGTTCGAGGAATCCAAAGAGCAAAGATTGATTAAAAAAAAGGCCACTATGACTTTATGGGACAAAATCAAAAAAATGAATCTAAAAACATTCAATACGTCAACAAAAAAGAATACTATCAAGACTGATAGCAAAATAATACAACTTCGAGAAGATAGGCAGTTGCTAGCTCGATTCCTTGTATTGCAGAAGTCTCATTCCAATATTGTTGACAGTTTAGAAGAGTGATAGGACAATATGAATTCGGAGTGATCCCAAGATCTATATTTTCAGCTGCTGTTGTTCTCCTAATATTGTCTGATAAAAAGTTCCTTTATGAAGGTCATCGAAGAATACAACATACCAAGTGATGTTGCTCAGTCAAGACAAATAAGACCAGGAGCAAATAGAAACATCTGCATCATCGACAGGATGGCCATTGTTCAGAGCATGAAGAAAGACAACGGTATGAATACATGTTTCAATTTCGCTACAGCATTTATTCAAAGCATAAAAAGACTTGCGTCAGGCTATCAAGAAATTTGTGTAATTTTTGATCGCTACATTGAAACATCACTGAAAGCAAATAAAAGAGCAAAATGAACAAAGGGTGTCGATTGTGTAAAGTACAACATAAACGATAAGACTAACATTAAAACAGCTCCTTTAAAGACATTTCTATCTCACATCGAAACAAAATCACAACTGACAGAGTATTTGGGGCAACATCATCTATCTGCTTTTTCTGAAAGTGATGTAACAGTTATTGTGGTTTTTAAAACGGAAACCTTTTCTAACAAGAGTAATGCATTTGATGAAAGTATCAGAATTCATTCCCACAAAGAAGCTGATACATTGATACCACTTCATGTGCTAGATGCAGTAAAACAAACACCTGAAGACCAAGCACCAGTCATCGATGTCAACTCACCAGATACTGATGTCTTTATCTTACTAATAGATCTCTATGCAAGACATTATATTTCTGCTAAAATCAACTTCGTGACTGGAAAAGGTGCAAAAGAAAGAAGAATAAACATAGAAGAAAGATATTTTGCGATTGGGCCTCAGAAGTCATTAGGATTACTTGCACTTCATCATTCTTCTTGGGTTGATTGGGGTGGAAAATTCTTGAGTGTTTCCAAGAAAAAGTGGCTTAATATTTATCTCTAGGAAGAATGCTCTGGTGACATTGTTCGTTGTCTTGGGATGTTTGGAAATACTGCAGCTGATCAAAGTTTTGAAGTGAGATGTCTTGAGCAGTTAGTTTGTCTTGTTTATGGACAACAAGGTCTTTCCACTGTTGGGACAGCTAGGTGGGCTTTGTTTAGCAAGAAAGGGTATGAAGCTGAAAAACTACCTCCAACTAAAGGAGCGTTAATCCCTCATATCAACAGAGCTCGATTTTTTACAATTATTGCACGCGGATATAGTACAGCAGAGCCAATAGTTCCTGTGATAACAAAATGCGGATGTGAAGAAAAGGACGGCAAAATTATTCCAGAAAAGTGCTTGGAGTTCCCAGCACCAAAGGGTATCGTGGAGTTTGTTAAGTGTGGATGCAGAGGTCCTTGTAGCTCAAGCAGCAGATGCTCATGTTCAAAAAACAATTTACCTTGTACACCACTTTGCAAATGTAGTGACTGTGGAAATATTGCAGACTATCATTTAACTGACGAAGAAGAGGATGATGAATATTAGTGTAGTTATTAACTGTTATTTTTTATATTAAGTCTTTTTTGTTCATATATGATTACTATGTCGCTGCTGAACTTGAAATATTTGATTAACGGAGACATCCAAGACCTTTTCCATATTTGGAAAAGGTTTTTCCATATATGGAAATGGGTGTGGCTGGTCACCTCATCCATATTCGTGTGATATTGAATCATGCAGTGTAGCCTGTATGATGTATTTTTACCCAAAACAGATGTGCGGATAAACAGCGAAAATGTAAATTTGCTCCTCCGCAGGTGTTTCAAATTTGAGAAGTTTTTTCAAAGTACCCCAGAACACCCTTATATGGGCTAGAAAATTTGGCACCACAATTTTTTATAAAAAGTAGACCTCAAACATCATATTGATGCAAAAATATTAATTTTGGCAACAAAATCGAGTGAGAAAACAATAGAATTTATACTAATATAAATATAAAAAACTTTCCCAGGTTTAGGAGCAAAGGAAAATAAGTTTTTAATTGGTTTACAGCATAAGATTTAGGCCAGCAAGAAGTTGTTGGAAATGAACGAATCATTTTCATTGATTAATTAACCCATTGAAGCTTAGAACTATACAGTTATCTAATGAGATTAGATAACTATAAACATTTATATCTTGTGCCTTACCTTATTTGTATGACAATATGTCAAACAGCAACTTTTTGGCATTATTACAAGACTTTCAAAAGAGAAGCAGATATTTTTTTGCGTGAACATGTACACTATCCATAAGACCATCGGCTCTGACTTGACCTATTGTGAGATAGAATTATAGCTGCTTTCTTTGGAAAAGAGAATTAGGTTTTTGAAAGCCATTAATTGGATTATGCATGAAAAAATATTGCTTTTAGTAAGGTTGAAGAATGGGATGTATTGGGGCACACTTAAAAAAAGAGAAAATAGAACTTAATCTTGATATGCCTTCCTCTAAAAGAACTATAACTGACATCCTTTCTATTGTAGGACTTACATTATCATTTGGTGATTTCATTACTACATATTCCTTCCGGAACTTTGTGATGAATCTCGTTTTCAAGAAGAGTATCAAGAAATAGAACATTGTAAAGAAGAGGAGCTGATGGATTTAGGTGAGTTTCAAGAGAGGGATAAAGACTCGATGAAGAAATGGATGATGGCACAGCAAAAAATACAATTGCATCGTTTGGTTGCCTTTGGCAGACCAATGAATTAATTTGATAAAGACAAGAGATTGCCACCTGAAGAGAGCAAAAAGAAGCAGCCGTAATCAGGATTGGTCAATATACAGGTCAATTCAAATGTAAGAAAAGTGAAGCATCCTATAATAGGGTTATGTTAGAAGGAAATGCCAATAACCCAAAGCAGTTCTTGAAAATGTTGAAGAAGCTATACCTAACTAGCGGTGATAAATCACTTTCAAATTCATCTGCCTTTGATGTCTCTGGAGAGCTCACCACTGACAAAGATAGCATTGAAAATTCCTTCTGTCGCCATTTTACTACATATGCTGAAAAGCTTTGTAGAAATCTACCATCAGTTTTCAGTTGGCCGAATGAAAGTGACATAAACTTGCTTTCAGTTTCATCTTATATCAAAGCAAAAGGCACCTTTTCAATCTAAAGTCAAAAAAGCACCATGTCATGATAATCTTCCCCCTAAAGATGCTGCTCTGACTTCAGCTGAGCATCTAACATACATCATATATAGATCATTGTCAGATTCAGTGGTAATAAGTTAATTAAAGATTGCCATAATGCTACTCCTTTTCAACTCTGGGAACATAACATTAATGGATAACTATCAACCGATCTCAATATTACCAGCAATTTCAAAGATCTTAGAAAAGGTAGCCTATGATCAACTGTTGGTCTACCTAAAAGTAAAAACCTTGCATCATCACAATTTGGTTTCAGCAGAAGATATAGCAGAGAACTCGCAGTTAAACTTTTTACAGCTAGGATTCGTCTTGCCATGGATCAGGGAAATTGACAGGTGCTGTTTTATCGATCTACAGGAAGCATTTGACACTGTAGAACATTCGGTGCTTATCACCTTATCAAATTTCACCTTATCAACGAAGCACCAAATTGCAACCATCTATGAATATCATTTGTTGCTTTTCTTTTTTTGCTTTTGCTCTAGGGAAAAAACAGAATGACAAAAATAGACACTTTTTAGATATCAACTATATCCAAGTAATAAAAGCTCCTTTTAATGTGGTAAACAAGAACATTTTGACTTCTTGCTTCATAATTTTTTCCATCAGCACCCTGTAAAAATTACATTACTTTCAATATCAAGTTTCCCCTCCCCCTACCGCCTGTCTGTGTTTATCCAATGAAATGCCTAGAAACTTCCATTCCAGATACATGAAGTATTTTAACTGGTGGACTGGATGGAGGAACCATTCGTTTTTGTTAGGTGGCATAAGCAGGGCTTTGATGAGACAGTGAATGGAGTGCCTTTGCTATAGAGCATTTGCAAGACAGTCATCATTGTTTTTCCTTCCTGTGGGGCCTGTTGTTTTGTATTTTCCTTTTATCTTTAAATCTAAGTAGTTAGGGTACTTAAATCAAGTATTCTTGTGGCATGGCAATGGCAGACCAGCATGACAGATGGCAGGCTTGCTTTGATTGCTGTATCTTCTTTTCAAAGTCAAAACCTTCTGATAGTGGTTCAATACTTTTAAGAATTCGCAAGGACAAAATTGTTCGCATTCAATTTTAAATGGAAACTCAGGCCATTATCATAGTAAGGTTTTCGTTTCCAAGTATTTGTAATGAAAATAAACTGAAAGCACATATGGAGTTAGATAGAGGACAAAAGTCAATGTTGCCAATCAGGTTCGATAAACACGATTAGATTCGATAGACTTGATTAGATTCAATCGTTCACTCCATAATCAGGTTCATTAAAGTTGATTAGATTCAATGTAAACGATTAGATTTGATAAATATCCCTGTCTATCATATTTGTTGTCTTCGAAACTGATTGAAATGATTGAATCTGATTGAAAGTATTGAATCTAATTCATCTTTCGACTTCTGTCCACCATCTAACGTGTAATCCTCTAATTGCATGACGAGCCATCAGTGGTTTGCCTGTTTAGCCTTTGTGGTCACCACAAGTTACGCTCAATTTGAAAAACTGTATCTTATTTCACAAACAGGGGTTCTCTTCCTTGTGAATGAAAAATAAAGAAAGCCAGCTTAAATGCACATTTAAATCTTACGAAACATGTTAAGAAACCTCGAGAAAACAAGTTGGTTTGGTTGATAGAAATATGCACAACTACATTTCATTTAAATTTCAAATTAAATCATATTATTGCGTTACTTCCATTAATTCAAAGGAATGAAACACGGGAGAATTTCAATACCATCAGCCTCATTATTGAAGCTTCGGTGTTATTGAAAGTATTGTTGAAAATAAAGAACAAGATCTCGATGTTTTCAGATAGCTAGATACACCAACCACCAGAGTTAACGATAAAATCAAGGAAGAAGTGGACAGAAGTCGAAAGATGAATTAGATTTGATACTTTCAATCAGATTCAATCATTTCAATCAGGTTCAAGACACGAATCTGATAGATAGGGATATTTATTGAATGTAATCGTTTACATTGAATCTAACCAACTTTAAGGAACCTGATTATGGAGTGAACGATTGAATCTAATCAAGTCTATCAAATCTAATCGTGTTTATCAAACCTAATTGACAACATCAACTTTTGTCCTCTATCAGCATAATTGTTTAGTATTGTTAAAAACACTAGCATTGGCTACCTTGGATGATTTTTCCATGGCATTAGATGAAACATCGATAGCAGTTTATCAGATCAAGTCTGAAATATCATAATTGGACCCTGTTTTAGCTACTAGCTATAATACTCTTGCTATAATGAATGCCATAACAGCAATGTGTTTCAGCCAATGGCTTACTTTGACAATGCATTGAAAATATTCAGGAGAAATCAGTTGGAATCAAAAGTGCAAATTACATTCGAACTGTTTTTAACAAAGCATTGGTTTCATTTATTAATTTCAACAACAGCTGTATAGAAGCTGAACTGTTAGATGCAACAGAGAGCGTGTGTGAGATTTTTCCAGTAAACCACCAAATCCAGTCAACACTCAAGAAAGAAGAAATCTTATTTTTAGTAACAAAGGCAAAAAAGAGTGAGACAATGATGCCAAAAATGCTTTGGGACTTTTGTTTCTTGCCCCTTCAAGATCATCCAGCTAGTAAGCTCATTATATTAGGGGCGGAACATCAGGTCTGGGCCCACCTAGATCATTTGAAGCATGCATTCTTTGGTACTCTGGATATCATTTTGCTTTCTAGATGCTTTCGCTTTCTATAAATTATCCAATCTTCGTGACAAATTCTTCAAGCGATATAATAATAATAATAATAATAATATACTATATTTATACAGGTCACCAGAATTCAGCTTAAATAGCTGCTATCACTCTGGTACCTGTGTAAAAAAGTAAAAAATTTAAAAATATACACGATTTATCAGTTAAATTGTTCTCTTAGTTTAGTTTTAAAAGTTAATAATGATTCTTCAGCTTTTAGCTCATTCGGCAATTTGTTGAAGAGTAAGGCTCCTTGAAATTAAACACTTTTCCTGAAGACCTGAAGTTTTGTTATCGCAAGATTCAAGTTAATTGCATCACCTCTGGTTCTTTGTCCATGGTTAATTTTTTCAAAATAATCTTTAAATATATCTAGTGTTAACCCATTTAGACAATTGTATGCAAAAAGTGCTGCTTTTCTGTGTCTTTTTGACTGTAATGATGACCATCAACCTTTACCAAATACAATAATTTCTGCACGATCTTGGAGTCTTTCATGCTTATTTACATTTGATTCGGATAAACATAGCAATTGCAGGTCGGAATATGTTATTAAAGCTCTTATAATACTCTTGTAGATTAATTCTGCAGCTTGTGTTGTAAGCTTTTGTTTCACATGCCTCAAAAGATGCACTCTTTTCACCACTTTCTGATAGACCTTGTCAAAATGGTCTGAGAAAGACAATGATTTACTCCAATATATTCATTAACGTCAGCACTCGACACTTCTGCGCCGTTGATTTTTATCCTTATTTCTGATGCCCCTTTTAATCTTTTGGAGGTCCCATAGAGAACAAATTCTGTTTTTCCTTTTTTCGGGTTTAGTACCAATTAATTTTCTTGAAACCAGCAGACAATTTGGTCAATATCTTTATTTATGGTATTTTCTATAATCTTGCTAAAAGAACTTGCACAATAAATAACAGTGTCTTCTGCGTTAATAAGGGAGGTCCCAAAATAGAGCCTTGAGGAACGCCACATGTTATATACTGGTTGCTAGAGAAAGTATGCTCAAAGCAAACACTACTCGCTCAATTACTTTTGACAGGCCTTGTAACACTGAAATTGGAGGGTAGTTGTCAAAGTTAGATTTACTCCCAGATTTACACAAAGCAACAGCTTTTGCTATCTTTTTAGAGTCAGGAAAAGTGCCAGTTTTTAACAATAGGTTGATCAGATATGATAAGGGGTATGCAAGTAAAGTATTATTTTGCTCACGATTTATACAACTGTGCTTGATTGGTACATTTTCACCTTGCTCAACTACAACAGCTAAAGCTAGCAAGTCCAGAGACTTTGGAAAATCTTAAGAAAGGGGATTAAGCAAAAGATAAGAGGACTTTAAAGTCATGGGTGGAATAACAGGAATAACGCAGAACAAAGAAGCACTGGATAGGTACTTCGTTATTGCCCCTCAATTAGCAAATATTGTCGATGACTTTCAAAATCATTTTGGTGAAAAGAAGCAAAGTAGAGCCCCTGACTTCAGCTGAGCATCTAACATACATCATATATAGATCATTGTCAGATTCAGTGGTAATAAGTTAATTAAAGATTGCCATAATGCTACTCCTTTTCAACTCTGGGAACATAACATTAATGGATAACTATCAACCGATCTCAATATTACCAGCAATTTCAAAGATCTTAGAAAAGGTAGCCTATGATCAACTGTTGGTCTACCTAAAAAGTAAAAACCTTGCATCATCACAATTTGGTTTCAGCAGAAGATATAGCAGAGAACTCGCAGTTAAACTTTTTACAGCTAGGATTCGTCTTGCCATGGATCAGGGGAAATTGACAGGTGCTGTTTTTATCGATCTACAGGAAGCATTTGACACTGTAGAACATTCGGTGCTTATCACCTTATCAAATTTCACCTTATCAACGAAGCACCAAATTGCAACCATCTATGAATATCATTTGTTGCTTTTCTTTTTTTGCTTTTGCTCTAGGGAAAAAACAGAATGACAAAAATAGACACTTTTTAGATATCAACTATATCCAAGTAATAAAAGCTCCTTTTAATGTGGTAAACAAGAACATTTTGACTTCTTGCTTCATAATTTTTTCCATCAGCACCCTGTAAAAATTACATTACTTTCAATATCAAGTTTCCCCTCCCCCTACCGCCTGTCTGTGTTTATCCAATGAAATGCCTAGAAACTTCCATTCCAGATACATGAAGTATTTTAACTGGTGGACTGGATGGAGGAACCATTCGTTTTTGTTAGGTGGCATAAGCAGGGCTTTGATGAGACAGTGAATGGAGTGCCTTTGCTATAGAGCATTTGCAAGACAGTCATCATTGTTTTTCCTTCCTGTGGGGCCTGTTGTTTTGTATTTTCCTTTTATCTTTAAATCTAAGTAGTTAGGGTACTTAAATCAAGTATTCTTGTGGCATGGCAATGGCAGACCAGCATGACAGATGGCAGGCTTGCTTTGATTGCTGTATCTTCTTTTCAAAGTCAAAACCTTCTGATAGTGGTTCAATACTTTTAAGAATTCGCAAGGACAAAATTGTTCGCATTCAATTTTAAATGGAAACTCAGGCCATTATCATAGTAAGGTTTTTCGTTTCCAAGTATTTGTAATGAAAATAAACTGAAAGCACATATGGAGTTAGATAGAGGACAAAAGTCAATGTTGCCAATCAGGTTCGATAAACACGATTAGATTCGATAGACTTGATTAGATTCAATCGTTCACTCCATAATCAGGTTCATTAAAGTTGATTAGATTCAATGTAAACGATTAGATTTGATAAATATCCCTGTCTATCATATTTGTTGTCTTCGAAACTGATTGAAATGATTGAATCTGATTGAAAGTATTGAATCTAATTCATCTTTCGACTTCTGTCCACCATCTAACGTGTAATCCTCTAATTGCATGACGAGCCATCAGTGGTTTGCCTGTTTAGCCTTTGTGGTCACCACAAGTTACGCGCTCAATTTGAAAAACTGTATCTTATTTCACAAACAGGGGTTCTCTTCCTTGTGAATGAAAAATAAAGAAAGCCAGCTTAAATGCACATTTAAATCTTACGAAACATGTTAAGAAACCTCGAGAAAACAAGTTGGTTTGGTTGATAGAAATATGCACAACTACATTTCATTTAAATTTCAAATTAAATCATATTATTGCGTTACTTCCATTAATTCAAAGGAATGAAACACGGGAGAATTTCAATACCATCAGCCTCATTATTGAAGCTTCGGTGTTATTGAAAGTATTGTTGAAAATAAAGAACAAGATCTCGATGTTTTCAGATAGCTAGATACACCAACCACCAGAGTTAACGATAAAATCAAGGGAAGAAGTGGACAGAAGTCGAAAGATGAATTAGATTTGATACTTTCAATCAGATTCAATCATTTCAATCAGGTTCGAAGACACGAATCTGATAGATAGGGATATTTATTGAATGTAATCGTTTACATTGAATCTAACCAACTTTAAGGAACCTGATTATGGAGTGAACGATTGAATCTAATCAAGTCTATCAAATCTAATCGTGTTTATCAAACCTAATTGACAACATCAACTTTTGTCCTCTATCAGCATAATTGTTTAGTATTGTTAAAAACACTAGCATTGGCTACCTTGGATGATTTTTCCATGGCATTAGATGAAACATCGATAGCAGTTTATCAGATCAAGTCTGAAATATCATAATTGGACCCTGTTTTAGCTACTAGCTATAATACTCTTGCTATAATGAATGCCATAACAGCAATGTGTTTCAGCCAATGGCTTACTTTGACAATGCATTGAAAATATTCAGGAGAAATCAGTTGGAATCAAAAGTGCAAATTACATTCGAACTGTTTTTAACAAAGCATTGGTTTCATTTATTAATTTCAACAACAGCTGTATAGAAGCTGAACTGTTAGATGCAACAGAGAGCGTGTGTGAGATTTTTCCAGTAAACCACCAAATCCAGTCAACACTCAAGAAAGAAGAAATCTTATTTTTAGTAACAAAGGCAAAAAAGAGTGAGACAATGATGCCAAAAATGCTTTGGGACTTTTGTTTCTTGCCCCTTCAAGATCATCCAGCTAGTAAGCTCATTATATTAGGGGCGGAACATCAGGTCTGGGCCCACCTAGATCATTTGAAGCATGCATTCTTTGGTACTCTGGATATCATTTTGCTTTCTAGATGCTTTCGCTTTCTATAAATTATCCAATCTTCGTGACAAATTCTTCAAGCGATATAATAATAATAATAATAATAATATACTATATTTATACAGGTCACCAGAATTCAGCTTAAATAGCTGCTATCACTCTGGTACCTGTGTAAAAAAGTAAAAAATTTAAAAATATACACGATTTATCAGTTAAATTGTTCTCTTAGTTTAGTTTTAAAAGTTAATAATGATTCTTCAGCTTTTAGCTCATTCGGCAATTTGTTGAAGAGTAAGGCTCCTTGAAATTAAACACTTTTCCTGAAGACCTGAAGTTTTGTTATCGCAAGATTCAAGTTAATTGCATCACCTCTGGTTCTTTGTCCATGGTTAATTTTTTCAAAATAATCTTTAAATATATCTAGTGTTAACCCATTTAGACAATTGTATGCAAAAGTGCTGCTTTTCTGTGTCTTTTTGACTGTAATGATGACCATCAACCTTTACCAAATACAATAATTTCTGCACGATCTTGGAGTCTTTCATGCTTATTTACATTTGATTCGGATAAACATAGCAATTGCAGGTCGGAATATGTTATTAAAGCTCTTATAATACTCTTGTAGATTAATTCTGCAGCTTGTGTTGTAAGCTTTTGTTTCACATGCCTCAAAAGATGCACTCTTTTCACCACTTTCTGATAGACCTTGTCAAAATGGTCTGAGAAAGACAATGATTTACTCCAATATATTCATTAACGTCAGCACTCGACACTTCTGCGCCGTTGATTTTTATCCTTATTTCTGATGCCCCTTTTAATCTTTTGGAGGTCCCATAGAGAACAAATTCTGTTTTTCCTTTTTTCGGGTTTAGTACCAATTAATTTTCTTGAAACCAGCAGACAATTTGGTCAATATCTTTATTTATGGTATTTTCTATAATCTTGCTAAAAGAACTTGCACAATAAATAACAGTGTCTTCTGCGTTAATAAGGGAGGTCCCAAAATAGAGCCTTGAGGAACGCCACATGTTATATACTGGTTGCTAGAGAAAGTATGCTCAAAGCAAACACTACTCGCTCAATTACTTTTGACAGGCCTTGTAACACTGAAATTGGAGGGTAGTTGTCAAAGTTAGATTTACTCCCAGATTTACACAAAGCAACAGCTTTTGCTATCTTTTTAGAGTCAGGAAAAGTGCCAGTTTTTAACGATAGGTTGATCAGATATGATAAGGGGTATGCAATTACTTCTTTGCAATCTTTGATGATACCTATTGGAATGTTGTCAAATCCAGGTGCCTAAGATGTCTTCAACTGGGCTATGAGCTTCATGACATACCATGGAGAAATTTGCTTGAACGAGAAAAATACATTTTGTGGATTTCGCCTGAAAATTTCATGCCACTATCTGCAAAGAGATTGGCTTTCTATTCGGGCATTACTTTAAGCACATCAGTTTAAAGACATTGAACTCGACACAGAGTTTCAGCCCTGCTTGAAACACCACATAAAAGATTTGAGGCTAGGTAAAAATGAGATAAAGAACTGAGTAATTGTTGTCAAACAAGTCCGACTTTCCCGGTCACTGTCAACCTCAAAATCCTCAAAGCACTATTTAACAACAGTGCAAAATATTGTTTCAAACTTGGGAAAGTTCAAAATGTTTTACTAGAGTATGCTCTTATTCACAAAAAAAGAAATTGTTCATCAAAATCTAAAAAGTGAATTGCCATCAGCAAAAAAGAGCCTATTCAACATCTTAGATCACAAGTCAGTTGGTAACCTCAGGACATGTTGGAACAAAGATTTTAATAGGTTACTCTTGCAATTAAAAATTGCAGTGCAGAAGATCAGACTTTTCCTATTCAGTCACTTCATGACAAAAGCATATTTCTTAACAATGCTATTTTAAAAGCCAATGAAATTGGCAAAGATAGACTAGAAAAGTTTATCGCTGTAAAGATAAGTAAAGTAAGTGGTTGGCACTTGAAAAACCCAACATTCTGCGAGGTTTTGACTGTTTCAAGCCTACAACTAGCCACCAGGAAAGAGCTGCATTAAATCAAGCTCCAAAGCAAATATCAACTATGTGCAGCTTACTGCTGGATTCAACAGATGTACAAGTAATGCTCAGTGACACCTGTAATTGACGTACGATCAGAAAAATCTTCACTTCTCTAAAAAGCCTGATTCGACATCTGGGTTTTCGAGAATTTTGATATAGCTTTCTATGATGAGGAAACTTTGAATCAAGAACTCTTTCAGGTATGCCTTGTAACTGCATGTTCAACATTCGTCTTATTAATGTTACAAACTGTTGATGGCAAGAAATGGCATGTTTTATAATAGACAAAACTGTCACAGGGCTGATCAAAGAAAGAAAGCAACTGAAATAACAAGACAGTCTATACCTGTTTCACCTCTACAATATAAAGGTATCACAGTAAAAGACACTGAGCAAATGAAATAATTTAGTAGCAAATTACTTGATTGGGACAATGAATAGCACATGACAATGAGATTTTACGTAACATCTTGCCAGGATTAACAACTTTTGTACAACAAAGACACTTTTAACCATATATTTTAACCATATAGTGAGCAGCTGTGGCATATCTGGCAGCTGTGGCATATCTGCCTACTATTCCGATGATAGATTCAGCAACATAAACAATTTAATGGATGACTAAAACTATTTTCATCCACATGCTGACACTGTTGCATTTTTGCTCTAAAGCAGTTACTGTGCGATGCAAAAGACACTACGGTATTGTATGAAATGTTTCAGAGGTCTTTGGAAGATTGGATTGACAAATAGCTAATGAGCATATTAAGGAAGATTGGTTTTCTGAGATTAGAAATTACCCTGCCCTTGATTGATGTACCTATTTTTGTATATATCAGTTGATATGATATTGGTTTCAAGTTGATATTCATTTTGTTGTTACAAATCAGGTTTTGTTGGTTTTCTAACTAACTATAACTATCATGTTTCATTGAGACTGGAGATCATTTTCTGTAGGGACCAGAAACTTTTCTTCTGTTTTAGACAAACCAGTAGATCTCGGAAGTGCTCATGCTAATGTGGGAGCAAGCCATGTACGTTATTGGTTCACCAGAAAGAGGTTAGACATGAGCGCATAAAAGTCCAAACGTGAAAACAAAGTGTAATCTTTTTTGTTGCAGAACAGTGGCGAAAAGCTCGTGATTATTCGCCAAGCGGTATCAACAAATGATGTAGTTGCAAGTGCAAGCTGGCGCACACGCACCTGGGAAATCATTGTAGTTGCATTGTAGTATTTGCTGAGTGGAAAAGTAGAAAGGAAGAAGAGCAGACATCATTCTGGTTTAAAGGACGTGTAAAGAACAATGACAAAACTGTAGATTACTTCATATGCAACTGCTCTGGCGTTTTCAAGTCAAGAATGAAAGACAATGCAAAAAAACATAACTTAAAATCTGGAGGTCATGCATTTTAGTTAGTATGAGAATGAATCAGATAAGCAAACGACCTCGTTTTTGGCATAAACATTAACAAATAGCAAATTTTACAGGTTCTTGCCACATTGAAAAAAGCTGGACATGCACAATGAAAGTGATTAGCCACAAAGGCGGAAAAGTTGCAGTTGACGCCTGCTTCTCACACTATGGACATAGGAGAAGTCTGCAGCATATCTGGTTGTCCAAAAAGAAACTTCAAGAAATAGCAGCTGGGTTAAAGCAAGAAGTTTCAAAACAGAGGATTTTGGACAATATTTGTGAAAGGATTCATGTACAATTTTCGAGAGATCACTTAATTGATTGGCAAGACATTGTGAAGATTGACCAGGCTTTTCCATTGACAGCGTCAGGCGTCATCAAAATGACAGGGCCAGTGTACTTTCATAGTTGAAGGAGTGGAAGAGCAACAAACATAACCCATTTCTTTATTACAAATTGCGAGGTGAACACATTACAACTGGAGTTTTGATGATAAATAGATCCTTGATCATTGAAAAAGACAAGAATTTTTCACTAAATTAAATTTCATCTGTTTTGGTTGTAGGAGAAGCTTTCATTCATTCATTCCTTTCAAATATTTCACTGTAAGACACTACCATAGCTTTCTACAAACAGAATGCTAATCTAGCTCGAAAGTAAATTTAAATAAATACAGAATATTTTTCAATACTTTATGCAATTACAATATAATTAAAATATAACAAATTCACCATTACGATTTACCTAAATAACCTGAGAATTGCCCCCCATCCCAGGCATTGATAAAGCGTTTGAATGCTTTGAGATTTTGTTCAGATTTAATATGGGAGGGCAGTTAATTCCACACAGTCGGTTCTAGCATTCTTAAACTGTTTGTTCCATTTGATTTGGTCTATGATGATATAAATCGAAAGGGCATAAAGAAGATCGCGTGGGATCATTTGTTTTTTGGCTTCGATTTTCACACTGCCTTTATGGTCTTTTGATTTCGTCTCAGTAGATACTTTTTGATCCACAGATAACACAACTATTAACACCAAATGCAATAACATCACCTTTTTGTGTAAAATAATTGGTCAAAAGAGAAAATTAAGAAAAAAAGTAGAGCCCCGTACATCTGCAAAACGCAAATATCTAATGAGAGAAGCGGAAAGATACATCTCAAAACAGAATGATGATAATAAAATATTTAATATGAAAAATATTCAATTGGATAGTGCACAAATAAGACGTCTAAATAAAGGGTTGTCTTTTATTAATACACCAAAACCAACACCTCTCAGCATTATCTTACAATCATTCATTGATTTCAAAGAGCTAAGAACCTGTCTTATAATAAGGCATGTACCAACCAATCTTTCCTTATACATATGCAGGATGCGCAGACTGGGTAACCTTGCGCAGATGGTGTCCATCGCATTTGGCGCTAAAATCTGGCGGGACATTTAGGACTTGATCGTGTGTTCGTGTCGAAAGTTAAATTCTACTATATTTAGAGAGTCTTCGCAAAACAATAACAGGTGTTTATCAAGACTTCACACTGGTGAATGAAATATGGGGGATCATGGCAAAGAAATTGATTCTCATCACGAAGCTGAAGCTGTTGTCAAAAAAGGGTGAGTTCAAGTTGGATGAAGTTGGTTTTTCGGACGGTTAGTTTCTGAAAACAGGCTGGATGGCGATGGGTTACTTGAGATCCTTAAAAAAAGCAAATATAATATAAGCATGTTTATTTGGTATACACATATTTGGGTTATTTGGCAGTACACAGCACTTTTGCTCTTTGCAGATGCGGAGTGTGGGCCTTTTGGGCCCCGTGATTGATATTCAAGAAGGAATACCCTGGGTAATGGGCCGTGGGCGTAGTGTAGCCAAGGGGGACACAGGGGGAGGTTGCCCCCAAATCATTGCAAGATGGGTTTTTTATAAAGGCCAAAAATGATGTAAAAATGTTGCAGGTGTACAACTTGGTAATTTTTTTTTAAGACCACACCCTAAATATCTTTGACCATGTCCTTTTGCCACTCCAATGTTGGATGCCTGGCTATGCCACTGGTAATGGGTAAAGTGGGTACGCTACGAAAGTGAGATTGAGAAGGATGGACAGCTGAATCCTGAATGGATGGAAGCTTGTGTTTGCGTGGAAAGTTGCCCCAACAGGATACAAATCCACAATGTTGTAATTTTGAGATGGAACCTGGACGACCAGCCACACCATCTCCACATATCAAGGGGTATGCCCCTGAGCTCTTTCAAACCCATCCACTTTTTCATTTCCATAGTAACAGGGTGCTGTGGGTAAACCAGATGAGTCATGGTGGGATATGCATTTGCCATTTGCCATATGCGTATGATGATATCATTATTTTCCTGTATTTTCTATTGCTTAATTCATGCCTATCCACCTTTACCCGGACAGGGCATAAATTCCAATTTTCCTTATGGGCAGTCCAATCTAATGGGTCCACGTATTCAAGGTAATATAGTATACCCAATCTTGCGGAAATTTGATTTTAGACCCAGTTAAGATGTTTTGGTAAAAATTGGACTACAGTATGTTGTCTCAGAGAAAATTTGAAGAAAAAAGCTGCTCATATGTGGGCATACACCCATCAACTTATAAACCCCTCAGCTTATAGGAATTACCTCCTGCCAGGGAAAGCTGCCTGCAACCTCAGCTACTTGGATCCCCTCTTCTACAAATCTGCAGTGCATGTCTGTATACACAACACCATTCTTCTTGCAGCAACGAAAACCTGCTGATGAATTTGAAACGAGCTCTTCTAAAAGAAAAAAATTGATAAGGCTAAGTTAGTTTCATTGGATACTTTGGTGAGTAATTCAAACATTCTGCATTTTCTGTTCAATTCTCAACAAGTAGATACTAATGGAAGAGCAAATCAATAAAGTTTAACTTTATATTTTGTGTATGTTCCAATTCAAGGCTATAGTACCTCAATTTTTGTATGAAAGCATTTTCGCAAGGGCAGCTGAAGCACAGAGACAGTTGGTCCCTCCCTTGCGGTAACCAAAATAATAGAATGTTTGTTTTCCTTACCCTTTATTTCTAGCTTTTGTGCCATGCCACCCTTCCTTGCCTTTGGGAATCATACATTTTCATTAGCTCTGTTTTTTCCATTGTAGCATTTTATCTAACAGTGCATGAAACCTGCAACTATCAAAATAAACTTCTTCATTTCAAATATAGATCGATGCATGAATAGTTCTTCAGATAGCACATTGAGTCAGGTATTAGCTACCAATAGTGCCAACAGAATGTACCAAATTTCTGGAATGTCTATTGATTGTAGGACTGTGTTTATTGAAATTTTCTAGCTGTAAAGCATGCATTTGGTTTGTGCTTTATTGAAGTGGTGTGCGACCTTATGTGCTTATTATATTTTATAGTTGAATGACTGGTACAAAAAAACTGGAACGCCAACCGTTGCATTAACATTGCAGAAAAACAAGGATGGACAATTATGTATTAAATATTCAGGTTTGCATTTAATGGAATACTTTGCTTTTTATCCTATTCCAGCAGCCTTCAATACAATAGTCAAGGTTAAGGCAGAATTTGTAAACTGGCTTCTAGGATTTCTAGTTATGCAAGAGAGAAGTTCGTTTTCAAACACGTCTCATCTTTTGATTCAACCACCCTGCCATTATTATCTTAATTCTCATCACAAAGTAATTAGGAGCTTAAGAGTATGGCATTAGTGGTGTAACTCGTCTTTTATCAGTACCCTTACAAAGCTGTCATTCAGAATTATGATTTTATATAAATGAAGCAATTTTTATGTATTATATTCAAACAGATCAAAAGCAATGCAGATTTGTAATTAACTTTCCAATTTCATCATTAAAGGACCAAGAGAATTCGAAGACTTTTATAAGAGCAAGACAGTGGCAGGGAAATTTCTATCCATTGCCATGGAGGGCATGAAAAAGACGAGGATTGATTTGCAAACACAATCTGTGAATCAAAGTTTCTCTTCATCTGGTAGGTTTCCATCTCTGGTTTTGCTACCTTCAGTCATGTATGTCTACAGCATGTATGCCTACAGCCCTGGGTGTTGATATTGTTTATAAAGTACGAAAATTTTTGGCAAGAAATATAGGCATGAAATAAAAGCCTTCTATTATTGTTACCTTCATTTGCAAAGCTATGATAATACAATGAATCAATGCAGCAATCCCAGCTTCCACAAAGATGAGGATTGCTGAAATAGTATCTTGCTCTGTTTTAGCGACTCTAGGATCGCTGGGGACATAATTGCTGGAATTGCTGGAGTCGTTACAGGGATTCAGGCTACGGGAACGACGACATGGAAACAACGCTTTGGAGAAAATTAGCATTCAACCAAATTACCTGAGTTTTTAATTGAACTCAACTAATACTGGCCGACCAAAAGTAACACTCTATTGATTATAGGGAATAAGATCAGTTAAGATCTTTGAAGTTACGAGGAAAAGTTCAACCGTTACGTAACGCAATTTTTGGCAAAATCCTAACCCCTTCCCCCCTTTGTAACAAAATTGTAAACCCTTTCATAACGCACTGTAACAAAATCGGATACCACCTCCCCCCTCTGAGCATGACGTAACTTTTATAAACATATACAGTGCACAAAACTGGGGGTATTTGTGTATTCAAACAAACATTGCTCCAGGTTGTTCGACTTTGTGGCATTTTCGATCCAACCTTTCAAAAATGTCAAATCAAAAAATATGTTATTGAATGATAATAACAAAGCTGTACAAATGTTCTTAGTATAGCTATATAGTATAAGCATACTTTCCAAAGGTATTGATAAAGAAACCATGGATGTGTTATTATCAGAGAGGTTAGACGGGCTTCTTGATCTTCCAATCGGTAGAAAAAGGTCACTTATCTCACAGATTGTAACAGGTTCTGGCAAGTGGAACATCTTATAATGTTGCATTTACTATGCTTGTTCACTTTTGGACATTGAATTGTCATATATGTTAACTGCTAAATCAATAGACGCTGAGACTCGTACACGGTGAAACTCCTGAAAACTTGAGCCTTCTTTAGCCGAAGTTACAGCCCGAACTGACCGATTAAGAGTGAATATGAAATCGATGTTTTTGCTATTACATAGAAATTGCCACAAATAATGTGCTTTGAAATGAGCTAGTTTTTGTACCCGATCAGAACCTAGCAACAGCTTTGTTATCTAGCAAAGTTAGACTCGCTAGTGAGCTATTAAAGTATCATTCTTAAGAAATTTTGAGGTATCAAGTTATTGAAAAAGTTGTTTAATAATGTTAACCAAAGCAGAATTGAGTAGATCAAGTCTGTTGACGCATTATAACCGCCCTTTGCTGCATCATCACACTGTATAACGAGAAACGTTTTTCTTCCATTCTTATTTGACCAGCTTAATCATCGCTTACACTTACATATCTATTCATTTATATTTCTTTAATAATTTTTTCTTTTGAGATATGAAGAAAGTAGAAAACTGGAGGAAAAGCCCACCAGACTGGTGGCCTGAAGACGTTTCCTTCAAAAGCCCGAATGTGAGAAACCCTGGCGGAGTTGTTGAAGGAATTGTTCTGCTGATAATGAGAGGGCTGTCCAAGGAGATGTAGCTGTAGATGTAGCTGGAGATGTAGATGGAGATGAAGCTGATGTAGATGGAGATGGAGATGAAGCTGATGTGGATGGAGATGGAGATGAAGCTGCTGTAGATGGAGATGAAGCTGATGTTGCTGAAGTTGAGATTCAAGTTAGTGAAGTTGTAGTTGCCGGTTTTCAATTACTGAGAGTGAGGATAGGCCTCGTAGTGGTGCAGGTATTGTCTCTACGTTCAGCGATTGTGCATGTATGCTGCATGATATCTGTTCTGCACAGGGATACTGCTGCATGTTTCCAGGTATGCCCCCTCCAAACAATTTAGAGCATTTGAATTGTGTGAAGTGAGTTTTGTGTGGGAAGCATTTACATAGGCTGTGTGTGGGACAAAAAACGCAATTAATCAACCATCCTGGCGATGTGGATGCAACATTCAAGTTTCTAATTTAAAAAAGTGAGTTGACTAACATGTAAATCGACTACGAGCAGTATTTTCTTCTGTTACGCAGATATACAATCAGATAATTTTATATATAACAGACCAGGAGACTATTTTGAGGATAGTAAACCCAAGAAAAATTTGAGATTAATTACTCTGTTAACAGAAATGCCTAGCTATTACTAGGACGTGACATGGAAAATATTTGAGTTCCTCAATAAAGTATCTTCCATAAAGTATCAAGACATTAATCTGTTTAGATAATGTTCTACCTCTGTTAATAACAGATTGCCTGAGTAAACTTTAATTAAGATACCACTAAAATAAAGCCAAGTTCATGCTGAAGATTCAATGGTTGAAGTTAATTTGCGTGAAGGACTTTAGGCGTTTTTGGGACAGAGCTGCTGAAGTAGAAGTGCAGTTTTGGCGCAGTTATTATTGGTTTGAAACATTGCAGTTATGTTACAGTTATGCCGAATAAAATTGGCACTTTCAAATTTTTCATAGGTCGGTTTTAATTCGCTGCGGCATAACTTTGACACATGAAATAGGCCAATAGCGACTACAATTTTATGATTGCTAATGATTTTCCGTTGTCTGAAATAACGTGCTACTGCTGTATCCATTGTAGCAGTTAAATTACCTATCGTTGACATTCTAGGACTGCATTATTTTGCTCTGAAAATATGCTTCGTGAGTTGTTTCGAAAATGGAATGTTGAGCTGAAGGTAGATCAAAGCCGGTTGTTTTTAAGTTAACCTCTGATGAAAATTTCCAGATTGGTGACTGCTGAAAAGTGCAATCAAATATGTAGTCAATAACATACAAGAAGAGTCAGCATTTGTCAATTTCCTGCTAAAATCTTTTGTACTCCTCATATTTATTAAGTGGTATGTCTGCTTGCTAACATTTACGTTCACCTATGATTCTCTGGAGTAATGTCATTCACAGGGGCAGGCGTAACGTTGTGGAAGTACTGTACTTCCAAAGTGTAATTATTTTGTCTACATCTTATCTTAGTCTTTAATACAACCTATTAACTTAAACTGGTAGGAATGAGTACCAGTGTCTATTTCAACAAAATACTTATGGTTTACTTGTTTCTTGCAGAATTTCATGAAAGCGTTGTTAGACGGTCATGAGGAGTCAAAAAGAATGAACTTATATAGGTTTGGTACAAATACACAGCTTGGGCCCAATTTTTTCAACTATGAATGGCTTCTAGGAAGCAAAGATATGGTAAATATATTCAGATAACTCGTGTCCTAACTATTGTCATGATACCTTTTGCAAATAGTCCATTACTTTCAAGCTTTCAGTAAAAAAGGTTTTCTTAACGGAAATGCAATCTACTGAACGGATGTGCTAAAATGACAAATCGCTATTGATTTGACCTTCTTTGACTTTAGCTTCCTTAAAGAATAGCTACGTTACTTTGTGCTACTTTGATGTCTTGCCTATGTCATACTCAAAGCTAGCACTTTGTCTCAACTGTATCTATGGATGCATTGATCACTTACTATTTACAAGATTCCATATGATGGAAATATTGCCAAAGAAATATAAGAAAATGAAAATGACTTTGTCTTATTCAGCCAGTCACCGTCAAGTAAAGCTAAGCCAGCTTCGCTTTCAGATCGCTTAATGGCATTTTTTCTATACATTAGCTCTCCCTTTATTACTTTAGACCTTTTTACAAACTTCTTTGTGGCTTCGAATAAGCTCGCTACAATATATCCTCTAACATTGCATGTTTGATTTTGTGGTATGCAGTCTGTATCAGAAACCTTGTCAACCTTGGTGCACAGTTGGCCTGCGTACGAAAGCTGACGCTTGAGAAGCAAGGACGACTGAATCGATTTGTATTTGCTCCAGAGGTTAAAGTTTGAATTGAGAATCTAGTGTTATACTTCAAGATATTATGCGTGTTTTTCTGAGCACATCACGTTTTTTTGCAGGTACTTGCATTTCTCTTGCACAAAGAAGAAAACATTTCTTTGAACTGCGCAAGAAAGCTGCAGTTGGAAGACCACAGCAGTAATTAGCTAGAGAATATTGCAATGAATCATGTGCTTGGGACAACGCAAAAGATATTATAAACTATTATCTGTGAACATATTTGTTGAAATTATCCTTAGGCTTTAGGCTACTTAATCTTAACTTCTGCTTACCAATTACGCTACTTTATTAAATTTGAGTTTCATATTGAGTGCTTTTGACATCATCGCGTATCCATATTGCCATTATTTTTAGTAGCTGCATTCTAACGAAAAGCGAAATTCCCAACTATTCTTTTTGCTGCGCAAAAAGATTGCAAGTTTTCCGCCTAAGGAACTGTAGAGTTAAGGAAAAAGGAAGTAATTTATAAAAATTTTAGTTTTTTGGATGTGGAAAAATTTCCTCGTAAAACTCTAGAATAGTCATCAGCCTTCATATTTCCTTTGATCTTTAGTAATGCTGTAAATTTTGCATGTAAAACATTCCATTCTATTGTTGTTGAAAAGATTGTAAAGCAGTCCGTGATATAGTGATTGCTATTAGTTAATTAGTTAGCAGTTATATCTTTGCTCATTACTCTACATGATATTGAGGTTGAAAAAGAGTTGTCTTCTTTGTGTCACTCTTCATGTTCATAAATCTGAGCAACTTGTAGTTCAGCGCTTGAAGGACAATTCTCCAGGTTGAATACGTAAAAAATGTACAGGTAAGTGAAATCGACCAGAACGTGACTTTATTACACCATCAGTAGTATGACTTGATGAAATGACCATAAAAGTGCCCAAAATGACATGGTACCACTCCCTCTCTTTTCTGAAGTGCAAGCATTTAGAAGCAAAAGCAACTGGTGTTTTAATGCGAATAAGTAAAAACATTATTTCAAATTGAAAATTTGACGGAAGGGAGCTATTCACAATGTATGCCACCACATTCTAGACATTCTTAAAGGCTAAAGCCCCCTGCTCCCCTAACATGTTTTTGGTATAAAATCACTAAGTTTAGGGTAGTGATGTTTTTATTTGGGACTAAGAAGTTAAGCGTAGATAAATTTTACTGATTTCCACCAAATTAGATTGAATTTACGTAGTTTTTATCAGGGTATCCCCACACTGTAGCATTAGAGTTGAAGAATTTCGCTTATTTACTTGGCTGAGGGACTGACAAATTTAAAAAAACAACCCGGGGGAGGGAAATGACCTATAGTTTGGATGGGCTGCCCAAATTTTGCAGATCCACCCACTTAAGATGTATATAATTTAGAACACAGATCATGAATGATAATAAGCGGAATAAGACTTTCCAAGCCATATGATTACTTGAAAACGTACTGTGAATGCATTCGAAGCGGTTTTGGCACATCTGACAAAAATAAAGTAATATTTTCGAGTCTTCCTCATATTCCCACCCTCTTATGAGGTTTTGGTTAAACTCATACACATTTTAAGAGAATTTCAGATTAAAAAAACCCACCCAAATGGGTGGCACATACCCGTACCAAAATTGTATTATGTACCCTCCCCCTCCCGAGAAAAACGGTAAATATTCGGGGATTTACTGATTGCATGCGGATTGTCGTAGTTTTTGTTGAGTATGAACACACTTTTCCATTAAAATTCTAAGATTTTCACTTATTCACTGGGTTGACAGACCAGAGTGTTGAAATAGGGAACATTTTCGGGGTTTTAGTGATATTGACCTAATTTCTGCGCATTGAAGGGGTTTTATTGGGGATATCAACACACTTTTCCAATAGATGTCTAAGATTTTCTCTTATTCACTGGGTTGACAGACAAGAAAGTTGAAATAGGGAACATTTTCGGGGTTTTAGTGATATTGACCCAATTTATGCATATTGAATTCATGGTGTGGGGGTACTCTCTTATGTAGGCGAACAGGTATGTAACTCTCTTATGGTTGGATTCTCTTCCTAAATTCCCTACAACAGGGTCCAATTTATGCCTAAAACACCTTAGAAGTGTTTGTAGAATAACATTTTCTTACGATTTAGTATGAAAATGATAAATGTGAAAACGGTACCTTAGAGGTGGGTAAATTTGTAAAACTGGGGCACACCCTGCAATTTCTGGGTCAAATACCATTCAGGGATTGAAGTGGACTTATTGGGGATATCAATACACACTTTTGCTTTATATAGGTATCTGAGATTTTCTCCAATTCACTGGGTTTGAAAGACTAAAAGACATCATGCTTGACAATGAGCTACCTCAAACCTCATGTCACATTCTCTTATCTGTTGCAGGGCATACGGTAAGATTACTTGCTTCGTAAGACTATTTAGACAACCATCTTATCTTTGAGGAGAGGGTGCAAGCGAAAGAATATGTAAGTTGAAAGGCCTTAATTTGCAATTCTCCCCTGGAAACGTGTTATTTCGCGCCATTCCCAAAGCAAACTTGCAAACATCCAATTTGATTATAAAAGCAAACTGACACTTATAGAATGTATTTCCAGTTTGTCGGAGAAAATTCTTTCATCTTAGTATATTAAGCCTAAGTACTGAGGCAATACTTAGGCTTAATCTACCAAAACTGTAGTCAGAAACGTTACCTGCTCTGTGACTCATCCAAATACCTTTTAACTTTGTTAGTAAAACGTAAAAAGAACCATCATAGAAGTAGAACACAACATAAGTAGTCATTTCTTCTGTCAATTTTAGCTTTCTATAAGAGCTAATATTGAGAAAAACGGAGCCATATTACTCTAAAACTTAGGCTGCAGGTGGTCCATCTACCTGATGAAAATAACAACGTATAACATTTTCTATCTGAACTCTCTTGGGCTTTACAAATTCAAAAGTGATTTTAAAAGGTTTTGTTTCCACTACTGTACGATAGAAGCATTGACATAAGATACGTGAAGCACAGGGGTACTCCTAGTTTCCATTGCATACACTTACCTTCACGTGTTTTAGGATAATTTCCCTTCAAACGAACTCCCAGTTGCTCAGATTTAGGAACATGAAGAGTGACACAAAGAAGACAACTCTTTTTGAACCTCAATATCATGTAGAGTAATGAGCAAAAGATATAACTACTAACTAATTAACTAATAGCAATCACCATATCATGGACTGGTTTACATGCACATTTTTCAGCTATAGGTTAAGTACTGTATGTCAATATACTTTATGGATACATATCGAGAGGTATTTACCCAAGTCCCACAGAGAGGTGAAGAATGTTCAACCTCAAATCACAAAGAACCTACCTTGCACACATTAGGAAGCTCGTCGTATCCATTCTTGCCATTAAATACCATTAGAGAAGCATTATTGAATATCACCAATAATAGCAATAGCAGCGTTGCAAAAAGAAGACAGGATATTTAGACTGAATGCAAAAAGTAAAGTTTTAATTTGTCAATGCTGTCCTGTAATCAAGTTCTACGATGATGCTTTCTTTGCTTTTGCTTTCACATTGCAGTACCATAGTATGAGCTTAGCTGCATTCACGAAATTCGTTGGATTCATGTAGCTCAGTTGTGCTTTAACATGCTTCAATCTGGCATTTCTCTGCTCGTTTATCTGGCTATTCAGCCCCGCGTATTGTGGATAGAGAGAAAGATGGTAACTATCTGCACAAGCTGAAAGAAAGAAGTTGACCTATGCATAATCCATCTGTTGACTATGAATTTCTTATCTATGGCTAATCTAATAAAGATAGTTATAAGCTAACTTCCTGCCCCAGATCATTCATCGTACACAAAGATACGACAGAAGTAAAGAGGAAAACACTGTTATACATACATTTGTTCTGTCTTGCTGCAGAAGATTAATTTCAATATTTTTGTAGAGAATGAAAAAATGGAAATAACATTCCTTTGGCTGTGTAATAAAGCCTAACTCGAAAATACCAAATACTTAGTTGAAATTTTACGAGTCACATTGCAACATTGCAAGTCAGAGTTCCTATCTCGCACTTGCTTTCCCAATATGTTCGTTCTGCTCAGGCAACGGAGATTGCACTCGCTAGGCTGCGTCCACCGTATAGAGGATGGAAGCATGCAAAGAAAAATGCTTTATCTAGAGAAAGAGCAGCTGGTAAATACGGAAGCCGAGACGGGTCAATCCTTGTTTCTCGGTACAATCAACAAATCATCAACAAATTGACATGCCTGCGCATCGACGCGAAACGAGGCAGCGGTACTGTCACCTCTCGCATCTCCGATGCTCAAAAATTATAGCAACGCATCTCACTATTTTCTCGCGGACCGCTTCAGTCGTGTTGAGGACCACCCTTCACCCTCCTCGCCTGATTGCTTGTCTCGGCATTGCGGTGCTGCAGGGCCTTAACATCCTGCAACTCAATGCTCTAATGTCAACATTTTCCGCACTCCTGACCATCTAGATAAAAATGGACCACATATAGGCCCTCGAAATAACAAAAACACATGCGGCAAATACACGTGCCGCTGTATCTCTGAACACAACAGTGGTGGGTCTGAATACCCCATGCTAAAAATAGCATACAGGGGCATTTTTCGGCTTGTGTCTGTTCGGATTCGTGATCAGCATGTCAAATTACCTATGTTTACCAATTTTCATGCAGGTATCGCAATTTGCAAGTAAAATATTACAATTTCCGTATTAGAGGCCTGGATCCTAGTACCTCATGCTAAAAATAGCACATGGGGGCATTTTTCGGCTTGTGTCTGTTCGGATTCGTGACGTCTACCAATTTTGATGCTGGTATCACAATTTGCACAATTGATGCTAAATTGTGCGCTAACAGCCTAGACTATGAACAAAGATGAACAATGGAGAAGATGAACAAAGTATTAAAAAAAACTATTTAGAAAGAATGAAAAACTTTTTACAGAAATTATTTGAACATGTTTATTGTGCATTTGATGATGATGATGATGTGATATTAATTTGTTCTAGGTGTAGGAGATGTTTGTTAGAGATTGAAGTACAAAATTATATGAAATGTAAAAAAATGATTAAGATAATATAATTTTTTTTAAAAAATGTTTGATTAATTATTTGAATAGATATATATAGTTGTTTTATTGTAGCAATTTTAATATTGATTGAGAGATATTATAAATGTCAGTTTGGTCTGAGAAAGACAATGATTTACTCAATATATTCATTAACGTCAGCACTCGACACTTCTGCGCCGTTGATTTTTATCCTTATTTCTGATGCCCTTTTAATCTTTTGGAGGTCCCATAGAGAACAAATTCTGTTTTTCGGGTTTAGTACCAATTAATTTTCTTGAAACCAGCAGACAATTTGGTCAATATCTTTATTTATGGTATTTTCTATAATCTTGCTAAAAGAACTTGCACAATAAATAACAGTGTCTTCTGTTAATAAGGAGGTCCCAAAATAGAGCCTTGAGGAACGCCACATGTTATATACTGGTTGCTAGAGAAAGTATGCTCAAAGCAAACACTACTCGCTCAATTACTTTTGACAGGCCTTGTAACACTGAAATTGGAGGGTAGTTGTCAAAGTTAGATTTACTCCCAGATTTACACAAAGCAACAGCTTTTGCTATCTTTTTAGAGTCAGGAAAAGTGCCAGTTTTTAACGATAGGTTGATCAGATATGATAAGGGGTATGCAATTACTTCTTTGCAATCTTTGATGATACCTATTGGAATGTTGTCAAATCCAGGTGCCTAAGATGTCTTCAACTGGGCTATGAGCTTCATGACATACCATGGAGAAATTTGCTTGAACGAGAAAAATACATTTTGTGGATTTCGCCTGAAAATTTCATGCCACTATCTGCAAAGAGATTGGCTTTCTATTCGGGCATTACTTTAAGCACATCAGTTTAAAGACATTGAACTCGACACAGAGTTTCAGCCCTGCTTGAAACACCACATAAAAGATTTGAGGCTAGGTAAAAATGAGATAAAGAACTGAGTAATTGTTGTCAAACAAGTCCGACTTTCCCGGTCACTGTCAACCTCAAAATCCTCAAAGCACTATTTAACAACAGTGCAAAATATTGTTTCAAACTTGGGAAAGTTCAAAATGTTTTACTAGAGTATGCTCTTATTCACAAAAAAGAAATTGTTCATCAAAATCTAAAAGTGAATTGCCATCAGCAAAAAGAGCCTATTCAACATCTTAGATCACAAGTCAGTTGGTAACCTCAGGACATGTTGGAACAAAGATTTTAATAGGTTACTCTTGCAATTAAAAATTGCAGTGCAGAAGATCAGACTTTTCCTATTCAGTCACTTCATGACAAAAGCATATTTCTTAACAATGCTATTTTAAAAGCCAATGAAATTGGCAAAGATAGACTAGAAAAGTTTATCGCTGTAAAGATAAGTAAAGTAAGTGGTTGGCACTTGAAAAACCCAACATTCTGCGAGGTTTTGACTGTTTCAAGCCTACAACTAGCCACCAGGAAAGAGCTGCATTAAATCAAGCTCCAAAGCAAATATCAACTATGTGCAGCTTACTGCTGGATTCAACAGATGTACAAGTAATGCTCAGTGACACCTGTAATTGACGTACGATCAGAAAAATCTTCACTTCTCTAAAAAGCCTGATTCGACATCTGGGTTTTCGAGAATTTTGATATAGCTTTCTATGATGAGGAAACTTTGAATCAAGAACTCTTTCAGGTATGCCTTGTAACTGCATGTTCAACATTCGTCTTATTAATGTTACAAACTGTTGATGGCAAGAAATGGCATGTTTTATAATAGACAAAACTGTCACAGGGCTGATCAAAGAAAGAAAGCAACTGAAATAACAAGACAGTCTATACCTGTTTCACCTCTACAATATAAAGGTATCACAGTAAAAGACACTGAGCAAATGAAATAATTTAGTAGCAAATTACTTGATTGGGACAATGAATAGCACATGACAATGAGATTTTACGTAACATCTTGCCAGGATTAACAACTTTTGTACAACAAAGACACTTTTAACCATATATTTTAACCATATAGTGAGCAGCTGTGGCATATCTGGCAGCTGTGGCATATCTGCCTACTATTCCGATGATAGATTCAGCAACATAAACAATTTAATGGATGACTAAAACTATTTTCATCCACATGCTGACACTGTTGCATTTTTTGCTCTAAAGCAGTTACTGTGCGATGCAAAAGACACTACGGTATTGTATGAAATGTTTCAGAGGTCTTTGGAAGATTGGATTGACAAATAGCTAATGAGCATATTAAGGAAGATTGGTTTTCTGAGATTAGAAATTACCCTGCCCTTGATTGATGTACCTATTTTTGTATATATCAGTTGATATGATATTGGTTTCAAGTTGATATTCATTTTGTTGTTACAAATCAGGTTTTGTTGGTTTTCTAACTAACTATAACTATCATGTTTCATTGAGACTGGAGATCATTTTCTGTAGGGACCAGAAACTTTTCTTCTGTTTTAGACAAACCAGTAGATCTCGGAAGTGCTCATGCTAATGTGGGAGCAAGCCATGTACGTTATTGGTTCACCAGAAAGAGGTTAGACATGAGCATAAAAGTCCAAACGTGAAAACAAAGTGTAATCTTTTTGTTGCAGAACAGTGGCGAAAAGCTCGTGATTATTCGCCAAGCGGTATCAACAAATGATGTAGTTGCAAGTGCAAGCTGGCGCACACGCACCTGGGAAATCATTGTAGTTGCATTGTAGTATTTGCTGAGTGGAAAAGTAGAAAGGAAGAAGAGCAGACATCATTCTGGTTTAAAGGACGTGTAAAGAACAATGACAAAACTGTAGATTACTTCATATGCAACTGCTCTGGCGTTTTCAAGTCAAGAATGAAAGACAATGCAAAAAAACATAACTTAAAATCTGGAGGTCATGCATTTTAGTTAGTATGAGAATGAATCAGATAAGCAAACGACCTCGTTTTTGGCATAAACATTAACAAATAGCAAATTTTACAGGTTCTTGCCACATTGAAAAAAGCTGGACATGCACAATGAAAGTGATTAGCCACAAAGGCGGAAAAGTTGCAGTTGACGCCTGCTTCTCACACTATGGACATAGGAGAAGTCTGCAGCATATCTGGTTGTCCAAAAAGAAACTTCAAGAAATAGCAGCTGGGTTAAAGCAAGAAGTTTCAAAACAGTTTCATCATTCATTCATTTCATTTATTTTACTTCGAAACACTACCGTAGCTTTCTAAAAACAGAATGCTAATCTAGCTCGAAATTAAATTTAAATAAATACAGAATTTTTCAATACTTTTTGCAATTACAATATAATTAAAATATAACAAATTCACCATTACTATTTACATAAATAACATGAGCATTGCCCCCCATCCCAGGCATTGATAAGGCGTTTGAATGCTTTGAGATTTTGTTCAGATTTAATATGGCAGGGCAGTTTACTTTTTGATCCACAGATAACACAACTATTAACACCAAATGCAATAACATCACCTTTTGTGTAAAATAATTGGTCAAAAGAGAAAATTAAGAAAAAAGTAGAGCCCGTACATCTGCAAAACGCAAATATCTAATGAGAGAAGCGGAAAGATACATCTCAAAACAGAATGATGATAATAAAATATTTAATATGAAAAATATTCAATTGGATAGTGCACAAATAAGACGTCTAAATAAAGGGTTGTCTTTATTAATACACCAAAACCAACACCTCTCAGCATTATCTTACAATCATTCATTGATTTCAAAGAGCTAAGAACCTGTCTTATAATAAGGCATGTACCAACCAATCTTTCCTTATACATATGCAGGATGCAGACTGGGTAACCTTGCGCAGATGGTGTCCATCGCATTGGCGCTAAAATCTGGCGGGACATTTAGGACTTGATCGGTGTTCGTGTAAAGTTAAATTCTACTATATTTAGAGAGTCTTCAAAAACAATAACAGGTGTTTATCAAGACTTCACACTGGTGAATGAAATATGGGGATCATGGCAAAGAAATTGATTCTCATCACGAAGCTGAAGCTGTTGTCAAAAAAGGGTGAGTTCAAGTTGGATGAAGTTGGTTTTTCGGACGGTTAGTTTCTGAAAACAGGCTGGATGGCGATGGGTTACTTGAGATCCTTAAAAAAAGCAAATATAATATAAGCATGTTTATTTGGTATACACATATTTGGGTTATTTGGCAGTACACAGCACTTTTGCTCTTTGCAGATGCGAGTGTGGGCCTTTTGGGCCCGTGATTGATATTCAAGAAGGAATACCCTGGGTAATGGGCCGTGGGCGTAGTGTAGCCAAGGGGGACACAGGGGAGGTTGCCCCCAAATCATTGCAAGATGGGTTTTTTATAAAGGCCAAAAATGATGTAAAAATGTTGCAGGTGTACAACTTGGTAATTTTTTTTTAAGACCACACCCTAAATATCTTTGACCATGTCCTTTTGCCACTCCAATGTTGGATGCCTGGCTATGCCACTGGTAATGGGTAAAGTGGTACGCTACGAAAGTGAGATTGAGAAGGATGGACAGCTGAATCCTGAATGGATGGAAGCTTGTGTTTGCGTGGAAAGTTGCCCCAACAGGATACAAATCCACAATGTTGTAATTTTGAGATGGAACCTGGACGACCAGCCACACCATCTCCACATATCAAGGGGTATGCCCCTGAGCTCTTTCAAACCCATCCACTTTTTCATTTCCATAGTAACAGGGTGCTGTGGGTAAACCAGATGAGTCATGGTGGGATATGCATTTGCCATTTGCCATATGCGTATGATGATATCATTATTTTCCTGTATTTTCTATTGCTTAATTCATGCCTATCCACCTTTACCCGGACAGGGCATAAATTCCAATTTTCCTTATGGGCAGTCCAATCTAATGGGTCCACGTATTCAAGGTAATATAGTATACCCAATCTTGCGGAAATTTGATTTTAGACCCAGTTAAGATGTTTTTGGTAAAAATTGGACTACAGTATGTTGTCTCAGAGAAAATTTGAAGAAAAAAGCTGCTCATATGTGGGCATACACCCATCAACTTATAAACCCCTCAGCTTATAGGAATTACCTCCTGCCAGGGAAAGCTGCCTGCAACCTCAGCTACTTGGATCCCCTCTTCTACAAATCTGCAGTGCATGTCTGTATACACAACACCATTCTTCTTGCAGCAACGAAAACCTGCTGATGAATTTGAAACGAGCTCTTCTAAAAGAAAAAAATTGATAAGGCTAAGTTAGTTTCATTGGATACTTTGGTGAGTAATTCAAACATTCTGCATTTTCTGTTCAATTCTCAACAAGTAGATACTAATGGAAGAGCAAATCAATAAAGTTTAACTTTATATTTTGTGTATGTTCCAATTCAAGGCTATAGTACCTCAATTTTTGTATGAAAGCATTTTCAAGGGCAGCTGAAGCACAGAGACAGTTGGTCCCTCCCTTGCGTAACCAAAATAATAGAATGTTTGTTTTCCTTACCCTTTATTTCTAGCTTTTGTGCCATGCCACCCTTCCTTGCCTTTGGGAATCATACATTTTCATTAGCTCTGTTTTTTCCATTGTAGCATTTTATCTAACAGTGCATGAAACCTGCAACTATCAAAATAAACTTCTTCATTTCAAATATAGATCGATGCATGAATAGTTCTTCAGATAGCACATTGAGTCAGGTATTAGCTACCAATAGTGCCAACAGAATGTACCAAATTTCTGGAATGTCTATTGATTGTAGGACTGTGTTTATTGAAATTTTCTAGCTGTAAAGCATGCATTTGGTTTGTGCTTTATTGAAGTGGTGTGCGACCTTATGTGCTTATTATATTTTATAGTTGAATGACTGGTACAAAAAAACTGGAACGCCAACCGTTGCATTAACATTGCAGAAAAACAAGGATGGACAATTATGTATTAAATATTCAGGTTTGCATTTAATGGAATACTTTGCTTTTTATCCTATTCCAGCAGCCTTCAATACAATAGTCAAGGTTAAGGCAGAATTTGTAAACTGGCTTCTAGGATTTCTAGTTATGCAAGAGAGAAGTTCGTTTTCAAACACGTCTCATCTTTTGATTCAACCACCCTGCCATTATTATCTTAATTCTCATCACAAAGTAATTAGGAGCTTAAGAGTATGGCATTAGTGGTGTAACTCGTCTTTTATCAGTACCCTTACAAAGCTGTCATTCAGAATTATGATTTTATATAAATGAAGCAATTTTTATGTATTATATTCAAACAGATCAAAAGCAATGCAGATTTGTAATTAACTTTCCAATTTCATCATTAAAGGACCAAGAGAATTCGAAGACTTTTATAAGAGCAAGACAGTGGGAAATTTCTATCCATTGCCATGGAGGGCATGAAAAAGACGAGGATTGATTTGCAAACACAATCTGTGAATCAAAGTTTCTCTTCATCTGGTAGGTTTCCATCTCTGGTTTTGCTACCTTCAGTCATGTATGTCTACAGCATGTATGCCTACAGCCCTGGGTGTTGATATTGTTTATAAAGTACGAAAATTTTTGGCAAGAAATATAGGCATGAAATAAAAGCCTTCTATTATTGTTACCTTCATTTGCAAAGCTATGATAATACAATGAATCAATGCAGCAATCCCAGCTTCCACAAAGATGAGGATTGCTGAAATAGTATCTTGCTCTGTTTTAGCGACTCTAGGATCGCTGGGGACATAATTGCTGGAATTGCTGGAGTCGTTACAGGGATTCAGGCTACGGAACGTGACGACATGGAAACAACGCTTTGGAGAAAATTAGCATTCAACCAAATTACCTGAGTTTTAATTGAACTCAACTAATACTGGCCGACCAAAAGTAACACTCTATTGATTATAGGAATAAGATCAGTTAAGATCTTTGAAGTTACGAGAAAAGTTCAACCGTTACGTAGCAATTTTGGCAAAATCCTAACCCCTTCCCCTTTGTAACAAAATTGTAAACCCTTTCATAACGCACTGTAACAAAATCGGATACCACCTCCCCCCTCTGAGCATGACGTAACTTTTATAAACATATACAGTGCACAAAACTGGGGGTATTTGTGTATTCAAACAAACATTGCTCCAGGTTGTTCGACTTTGTGGCATTTTCGATCCAACCTTTCAAAAATGTCAAATCAAAAAATATGTTATTGAATGATAATAACAAAGCTGTACAAATGTTCTTAGTATAGCTATATAGTATAAGCATACTTTCCAAAGGTATTGATAAAGAAACCATGGATGTGTTATTATCAGAGAGGTTAGACGGCTTCTTGATCTTCCAATCGGTAGAAAAGGTCACTTATCTCACAGATTGTAACAGGTTCTGCAAGTGGAACATCTTATAATGTTGCATTTACTATGCTTGTTCACTTTTGGACATTGAATTGTCATATATGTTAACTGCTAAATCAATAGACGCTGAGACTCATACGGTGAAACTCCTGAAAACTTGAGCCTTCTTTAGCCGAAGTTACAGCCCGAACTGACCGATTAAGAGTGAATATGAAATCGATGTTTTTGCTATTACATAGAAATTGCCACAAATAATGTGCTTTGAAATGAGCTAGTTTTTGTACCCGATCAGAACCTAGCAACAGCTTTGTTATCTAGCAAAGTTAGACTCGCTAGTGAGCTATTAAAGTATCATTCTTAAGAAATTTTGAGGTATCAAGTTATTGAAAAAGTTGTTTAATAATGTTAACCAAAGCAGAATTGAGTAGATCAAGTCTGTTGACGCATTATAACCGCCCTTTGCTGCATCATCACACTGTATAACGAGAAACGTTTTTCTTCCATTCTTATTTGACCAGCTTAATCATCGCTACACTTACATATCTATTCATTTATATTTCTTTAATAATTTTTTCTTTTGAGATATGAAGAAAGTAGAAAACTGGAGGAAAAGCCCACCAGACTGGTGGCCTGAAGACGTTTCCTTCAAAAGCCCGAATGTGAGAAACCCTGGCGGAGTTGTTGAAGGGAATTGTTCTGCTGATAATGAGAGGGCTGTCCAAGGAGATGTAGCTGTAGATGTAGCTGGAGATGTAGATGGAGATGAAGCTGATGTAGATGGAGATGGAGATGAAGCTGATGTGGATGGAGATGGAGATGAAGCTGCTGTAGATGGAGATGAAGCTGATGTTGCTGAAGTTGAGATTCAAGTTAGTGAAGTTGTAGTTGCCGGTTTTTCAATTACTGAGAGTGAGGATAGGCCTCGTAGTGGTGCAGGTATTGTCTCTACGTTCAGCGATTGTGCATGTATGCTGCATGATATCTGTTCTGCACAGGGATACTGCTGCATGTTTCCAGGTATGCCCCCTCCAAACAATTTAGAGCATTTGAATTGTGTGAAGTGAGTTTTGTGTGGGAAGCATTTACATAGGCTGTGTGTGGGACAAAAAACGCAATTAATCAACCATCCTGGCGATGTGGATGCAACATTCAAGTTTCTAATTTAAAAAAGTGAGTTGACTAACATGTAAATCGACTACGAGCAGTATTTTCTTCTGTTACGCAGATATACAATCAGATAATTTTATATATAACAGACCAGGAGACTATTTTGAGGATAGTAAACCCAAGAAAAATTTGAGATTAATTACTCTGTTAACAGAAATGCCTAGCTATTACTAGGACGTGACATGGAAAATATTTGAGTTCCTCAATAAAGTATCTTCCATAAAGTATCAAGACATTAATCTGTTTAGATAATGTTCTACCTCTGTTAATAACAGATTGCCTGAGTAAACTTTAATTAAGATACCACTAAAATAAAGCCAAGTTCATGCTGAAGATTCAATGGTTGAAGTTAATTTGCGAAAGGACTTTAGGCGTTTTGGGACAGAGCTGCTGAAGTAGAAGTGCAGTTTTGGCGCAGTTATTATTGGTTTGAAACATTGCAGTTATGTTACAGTTATGCCGAATAAAATTGGCACTTTCAAATTTTTCATAGGTCGGTTTTAATTCGCTGCGGCATAACTTTGACACATGAAATAGGCCAATAGCGACTACAATTTTATGATTGCTAATGATTTTCCGTTGTCTGAAATAACGTGCTACTGCTGTATCCATTGTAGCAGTTAAATTACCTATCGTTGACATTCTAGGACTGCATTATTTTGCTCTGAAAATATGCTTCGTGAGTTGTTTCGAAAATGGAATGTTGAGCTGAAGGTAGATCAAAGCCGGTTGTTTTTAAGTTAACCTCTGATGAAAATTTCCAGATTGGTGACTGCTGAAAAGTGCAATCAAATATGTAGTCAATAACATACAAGAAGAGTCAGCATTTGTCAATTTCCTGCTAAAATCTTTTGTACTCCTCATATTTATTAAGTGGTATGTCTGCTTGCTAACATTTACGTTCACCTATGATTCTCTGGAGTAATGTCATTCACAGGGGCAGGCGTAACGTTGTGGAAGTACTGTACTTCCAAAGTGTAATTATTTTGTCTACATCTTATCTTAGTCTTTAATACAACCTATTAACTTAAACTGGTAGGAATGAGTACCAGTGTCTATTTCAACAAAATACTTATGGTTTACTTGTTTCTTGCAGAATTTCATGAAAGCGTTGTTAGACGGTCATGAGGAGTCAAAAAGAATGAACTTATATAGGTTTGGTACAAATACACAGCTTGGGCCCAATTTTTTCAACTATGAATGGCTTCTAGGAAGCAAAGATATGGTAAATATATTCAGATAACTCGTGTCCTAACTATTGTCATGATACCTTTTGCAAATAGTCCATTACTTTCAAGCTTTAAAAAAGGTTTTCTTAACGGAAATGCAATCTACTGAACGGATGTGCTAAAATGACAAATCGCTATTGATTTGACCTTCTTTGACTTTAGCTTCCTTAAAGAATAGCTACGTTACTTTGTGCTACTTTGATGTCTTGCCTATGTCATACTCAAAGCTAGCACTTTGTCTCAACTGTATCTATGGATGCATTGATCACTTACTATTTACAAGATTCCATATGATGGAAATATTGCCAAAGAAATATAAGAAAATGAAAATGACTTTGTCTTATTCAGCCAGTCACCGTCAAAAGCTAAGCCAGCTTCGCTTTCAGATCGCTTAATGGCATTTTTTCTATACATTAGCTCTCCTTTATTACTTTAGACCTTTTTACAAACTTCTTTGTGGCTTCGAATAAGCTCGCTACAATATATCCTCTAACATTGCATGTTTGATTTTGTGGTATGCAGTCTGTATCAGAAACCTTGTCAACCTTGGTGGTATTAAAGCTGACGCTTGAGAAGCAAGGACGACTGAATCGATTTGTATTTGCTCCAGAGGTTAAAGTTTGAATTGAGAATCTAGTGTTATACTTCAAGATATTATGCGTGTTTTTCTGAGCACATCACGTTTTTTTGCAGGTACTTGCATTTCTCTTGCACAAAGAAGAAAACATTTCTTTGAACTGCAAGAAAGCTGCAGTTGGAAGACCACAGCAGTAATTAGCTAGAGAATATTGCAATGAATCATGTGCTTGGGACAACGCAAAAGATATTATAAACTATTATCTGTGAACATATTTGTTGAAATTATCCTTAGGCTTTAGGCTACTTAATCTTAACTTCTGCTTACCAATTACGCTACTTTATTAAATTTGAGTTTCATATTGAGTGCTTTTGACATCATCGCGTATCCATATTGCCATTATTTTTAGTAGCGCATTCTAACGAAAAGCGAAATTTAACTATTCTTTTTGCTGCGCAAAAAGATTGCAAGTTTTCCGCCTAAGGAACTGTAGAGTTAAGGAAAAAGGAAGTAATTTATAAAAATTTTAGTTTTTTGGATGTGGAAAAATTTCCTCGTAAAACTCTAGAATAGTCATCAGCCTTCATATTTCCTTTGATCTTTAGTAATGCTGTAAATTTTGCATGTAAAACATTCCATTCTATTGTTGTTGAAAAGATTGTAAAGCAGTCCGTGATATAGTGATTGCTATTAGTTAATTAGTTAGCAGTTATATCTTTGCTCATTACTCTACATGATATTGAGGTTGAAAAAGAGTTGTCTTCTTTGTGTCACTCTTCATGTTCATAAATCTGAGCAACTTGTAGTTCAGCTTGAAGGACAATTCTCCAGGTTGAATACGTAAAAATGTACAGGTAAGTGAAATCGACCAGAACGTGACTTTATTACACCATCAGTAGTATGACTTGATGAAATGACCATAAAAGTGCCCAAAATGACATGGTACCACTCCTCTCTTTTCTGAAGTGCAAGCATTTAGAAGCAAAAGCAACTGGTGTTTTAATGCGAATAAGTAAAAACATTATTTCAAATTGAAAATTTGACGGAAGGGAGCTATTCACAATGTATGCCACCACATTCTAGACATTCTTAAAGGCTAAAGCCCCCTGCTCCCCTAACATGTTTTTGGTATAAAATCACTAAGTTTAGGGTAGTGATGTTTTTATTTGGGACTAAGAAGTTAGATAAATTTTACTGATTTCCACCAAATTAGATTGAATTTACGTAGTTTTTATCAGGGTATCCCCACACTGTAGCATTAGAGTTGAAGAATTTCGCTTATTTACTTGGCTGAGGGACTGACAAATTTAAAAAACAACCCGGGGGAGGGAAATGACCTATAGTTTGGATGGGCTGCCCAAATTTTGCAGATCCACCCACTTAAGATGTATATAATTTAGAACACAGATCATGAATGATAATAAGCGGAATAAGACTTTCCAAGCCATATGATTACTTGAAAACGTACTGTGAATGCATTCGAAGCGGTTTTGGCACATCTGACAAAATAAAGTAATATTTTCGAGTCTTCCTCATATTCCCACCCTCTTATGAGGTTTTGGTTAAACTCATACACATTTTAAGAGAATTTCAGATTAAAAACCCACCCAAATGGGTGGCACATACCCGTACAAAATTGTATTATGTACCCTCCTCCCGAGAAAAAACGGTAAATATTCGGGGATTTACTGATTGCATGCGGATTGTCGTAGTTTTTGTTGAGTATGAACACACTTTTCCATTAAAATTCTAAGATTTTCACTTATTCACTGGGTTGACAGACCAGAGTGTTGAAATAGGGAACATTTTCGGGGTTTTAGTGATATTGACCTAATTTCTGCGCATTGAAGGGGTTTTATTGGGGATATCAACACACTTTTCCAATAGATGTCTAAGATTTTCTCTTATTCACTGGGTTGACAGACAAGAAAGTTGAAATAGGGAACATTTTCGGGGTTTTAGTGATATTGACCCAATTTATGCATATTGAATTCCGGGGGGGGGGGTACTCTCTTATGTAGGCGAACAGGTATGTAACTCTCTTATGGTTGGATTTCTCTTCCTAAATTCCCTACAACAGGGTCCAATTTATGCCTAAAAACACCTTAGAAGTGTTTGTAGAATAACATTTTCTTACGATTTAGTATGAAAATGATAAATGTGAAAAACGGTACCTTAGAGGTGGGTAAATTTGTAAAAACTCGGGGGCACACCCCTGCAATTTCTGGGTCAAATACCATTCAGGGATTGAAGTGGACTTATTGGGGATATCAATACACACTTTTGCTTTATATAGGTATCTGAGATTTTCTCCAATTCACTGGGTTTGAAAGACTAAAAGACATCATGCTTGACAATGAGCTACCTCAAACCTCATGTCACATTCTCTTATCTGTTGCAGGGCATACGGTAAGATTACTTGCTTCGTAAGACTATTTAGACAACCATCTTATCTTTGAGGAGAGGGTGCAAGCGAAAGAATATGTAAGTTGAAAGGCCTTAATTTGCAATTCTCCCCTGGAAACGTGTTATTTCGCGCCATTCCCAAAGCAAACTTGCAAACATCCAATTTGATTATAAAAGCAAACTGACACTTATAGAATGTATTTCCAGTTTGTCGGAGAAAATTCTTTCATCTTAGTATATTAAGCCTAAGTACTGAGGCAATACTTAGGCTTAATCTACCAAAACTGTAGTCAGAAACGTTACCTGCTCTGTGACTCATCCCATGTTTTTCCTACATTTTTTTGAAAAAAATCATTGCCTGCATTGCATGGCTACGGACGGAAGAGGTATTTCTACAAAGTTTTATTGAGTGATTGCATGAATCGTCGATAAAATTGCGCATGATTGCGTTACTTCGCACCTCCCCGCCTTTGGAGGTTCTGTATAATCTTTGGTCTGTATTGAGTCTAAAACGAACGTTAGTCAGGAATCGATTCAAGCTCTGAATCGCGACGAATGTTTTTCACACTGTGATCAAATCGATTTAGTTTTATTCTATAGGGTTTGTTTTAATATATAGCGGTTTTAAATTTGGTTTGTACATAGTTTTAATCATAGGTTTAGTGTTTTTAATGTAATGTCAGACCAAAACCTTTCGAAACACAATCCTGTTGCTCTGAAGCCTAGGCAGAACCCAAGCATTGTTTGTCAAATGTACGAGATTCGCATGCAAAGTAATGCATACCGGTTTAGCTCTGAAACGTTGTTTGACCATCAGAAATAAGGAAAGTTGCTTGATGATATTTTAAATAGAAAACATATTTTCTGCTTGTCAAGGATAAAAACTATACATTGAGCAACATTTTATGATTCTACCAAGCCTAAAATGTCCGACAAACAATGTTTCTCGATGCTGCCAAATGGTCAGTGTTGACAAACAATGTTTGATTCTTTTGCGTGGCCCTTAGGAGTCGACACAAACACCACAACCAAAGTACTGAGCCTTGTGCCTAAGTGTTTCTCCGTGTTTTTCGGTATTTGCAAAAAATATTTTAAATAACCTCCCAATTTATCAACACGATTTAATTTCTGAGTTGATTTTAGCTCAATTTGAATGAAACAGCTTTTTTCAAAGCCACCACATCAACCAATTGATATACCCGTTTGTTCGACCAATGCAGCCGATTTTTCTGCCATTATCTTTACTGTTGTAGAGCTAAAGTTTTCAAAACCAAAAAGGTAACAGGGATTATTTCTGCTTCCTATACTTCACTTTTTTGTTAGAATACTATAAATTTTGTCCAGCCTCAATATTCTTAAGAAATGTTCGGTTTGAGCCGGAAAATATTCTTAAACTATTTTGATTTTTTTGAATCTGATATGGGTTCAGGAGAACATAGTTATAAGACATTGTGAAGATGGTTATAGTTCCAGACGAGCTATGTCCACATTTGCTGCCAGTCCATATAAGACTTCGTCATCAAATAGAATATCGAATTCACTAGATTTGGTTCATTTGAATAAGGGCAGAGAACATAGGCCGACCTTCTTTCGATCAAGAAGACCGCTTATGTTAATTTTGTTTTGTCAATGTTACTGTTATGTTTTGTTATTAAAAAATTAAGAAACGTTTAATTGAGTGGCTTTCTTTATCAGTTCTTATCTCGTTTGTTTGATGGTTGTGCCAATGTTTGCATCATAAAGGATCACTTATAATACTGATAGGACAGTACAATCTTCCTTGTAATGATTTACATGTCGGATATATACACAAGAGCATTTTACAAGCATGTGCCTATTAGATCAGATCCTTCACCAATACAAACGTGTAAAGAAAACAGTGCACAAACTACACTCCAAAAGTTCTCTTCATGGGTCCTCCTTATGGGTCCTGGTTCTGGGTCCTCCTTATGGATCCTGGTCCTGGGTCCTCCTTATGGGTCCTGATCCTAGGTCCTCCTTATGGGTCCTGGTCCTATGTCCTCCTTATGGGTCCTGGTCCTATGTCCTCCTTATAGGTCCTGGGTCATCAATTTCCGGTATGCCCAACTAAAAAGCAACATGTTGATTAATTTGACGTCAACATTGCTAAGCATTTGTAATCGTAATCCCGTCGCATTTTATTTTAATTCTACTATACCTATTATTCGATTCTTTTAATATATATATATATACTAGCCCTGATACCCGTCGATGCCGGGTTGAATTTTTCCAACTTCTATATAATATAAAACCGAACTGTTTGTATGCATGCATGTAGTGTGGGTATGTTCTGTTGGAGTGACAAATCAGAATAAGGGGAGCGTACACGCATTTTTTTTATAAGGAAGTTCGGCCCAGGGTCAGTACTGAAAATTCCTTAACTGACGGCCAAAATTGAGTACTCAATATTCCTTCTTACTTTGTGATTCTTAAAAACAACCAATGGTCAAGGAAATATAGCTGATAAAGGTGTCATAAGACTAGTAGAAATGAATACTGATTGAAAATCATTGGCCATAAGTATTGCTTGCTCTGTTAATTCAAAACTTCATCTTTTAATCGAAATGCTAGGTTAGAGAAAACGTCAGATTCCTTAGTAGTCTCCGGTCCAGTACTAGAAATTCCTTAAGTTTTTGCCTAACCGAGTACTACCTTCCTTATTAAGCACTTCCTTATAAAAAAATGCGTGTAAACTAGAGACTCGTGTAGTGGGTCTAACTGATCTCTATAAATAGACACATCATGGGACTGAGGCAAAATATGGGATCAAGGTTCTTTGTTACGAAAAGAAAAGGTCAAAGCAACAACTTCGCATCAAAACAAATAGTGATGGGTTGTTAGGTCGCCACCCAGAAGGTGGAAAATTGTTCTATGGAATCTGACGTTTTCTCTAACCTAGCATTTCGATTAAAAGATGAAGTTTTGAATTAACAGAGCAAGCAATACTTATGGCCAATGATTTTCAATCAGTATTCATTTCTACTAGTCTTATGACACCTTTATCAGCTATATTTCCTTGACCATTGGTTGTTTTTTAAGAATCACAAAGTAAGAAGGAATATTGAGTACTCAATTTTGGCCGTCAGTTAAGGAATTTTCAGTACTGACCCTGGGCCGAACTTCCTTATAAAAAAAATGCGTGTACGCTCCCCTTATTCTGATTTGTCACTCCAACAGAACATACCCACACTACATGCATGCATACAAACAGTTCGGTTTTATATTATATAGAAGTTGGAAAAATTCAACCCGGCATCGACGGGTATCAGGGCTAGTATATATATATATATTAAAAGAATCGAATAATAGGTATAGTAGAATTAAAATAAAATGCGACGGGATTACGATTTCTTGAAGCAATGTTGACGTCAAATTAATCAACATGTTGCTTTTTAGTTGGGCATACCGGAATTTGATGACCCAGGACCTATAAGGAGGACATAGGACCAGGACCCAAAAGGAGGACATTTTTGAAACCCACCCACTTATAATGTAAACCTTTGCAGAAACAGACCCTATTTTATGAGTAGAAATAAGCGGAATATGAGAATAATAAGACTTTCTAGACCTATTTATTGGGCTTGATATTGTACTACGAACATCTTTGACGCGATTTTGCCACTATTCTAACCGAATTAAAGTTAAACTTTCGACTTATCTTCAATTTGCCACCCACTTTTATGGGGTTTTGGTTAAAATTATACCCATGTTTAGAGAATTTCAGTGCCCAAAACCCACCCATATGGGCGGCACATACCCGTACCCAAATTATACTAAGTACCCCCCACCCCCGGGGTGTATATATACTCTTTTTTATAAGAATACCGAAATTTTACCCAGCCTCAATATTCTTAAAAAAATATATTCTTAAAGTATTCGTATTTTTTTTCAAACATGATATGGTTTCAGGGGAACAAAGTTAAAAGAAAAATTATCTCATTACGAGGAAATGTTGGAGCCGAAGAAAAATTCAACTATCATTATAACAATGAGAATGCTGTTTAACAATCATGAAGTTTCGTTTTAACATTGCAAAACAGGCAACTGCTGAAAAATGAGACACAAATAATGCGAGCCAAGGCTGAGCATATTCTAACAAAATTGGATGATTCTGAGCCTGAATATTCTTATAAACAATATTCTTATAAAAAAAGAGTGTATCCGACATGTAAATCATTACAAGGAAGATTGTACTGTCCTATCAGTATTATATAAGTGATCCTTTATGATGCAAACATTGGCACAACCATCAAACGAAGAGATAAGAATTGATAAAGAAAGCCACTCAATTAAACGTTTCTTAATTTTTTAATAACAAAACATAACAGTAACATTGACAAAACAAAATTAACATGAACGGTCTTCTTGATCGAAAGAAGGTCGGCCTATGTTCTCTGCCCTTATTCAACTGAACCAAATCTAGTGAATTCTACATTCAATTTGATGACGAAGTCGTAGATGGACTGGCAGCAGATGTGGACATAGCTGATAGCTCGTCTGGAACTATAACCATGCTCGGTGAATGTATGCGGTTATAGAACAAAATACACGCAAAAATTCCGGTATGCGTATTAGTTGTACGATTCGGCTGAACAAAAGTCGATTGATACAAGAATCGATCAACCCGGCATAGAAGGGTACCAGGGCTAGTTGATAGCAATTATATTGCAGTGTCAGATATTAATTTCAAACAATTTAGCTTCAAAATTGAAGCTCATATTTTGACGCTAATTGCGTGCCATAGACATGAAAAGCAATATCTTATTGAGCAACACAAGTAGGTCTAATTAACTGCATATTCTATCTAACAATGGACCTTGAACCTATCCCGGGGGGACTTCATTGTGTCGGAAATACCCTCGACCACGGCAAGTACCCGACATAATAGAATACCGATAGCAATAGTAGACTCAGAGAGCAAATAATATAAATATAATAATTCTTAAATATAATAAGGCTAAATACGATAATTGACTCCGATAACTCTAACTCTTAACTCAACTTAACTCGTTGAAGGCCCTTCAGGCTTCATGCAGGACGATAAGCATAACGACAACGAATTATGCTTTGCAAATAGAATACAAATTGACTTACTTGATGCGAGTGGTTCTTTTCTTGCCTCCTGTGGCCTGTTGGCCTGTTGTCTGAATGAGCCTTCAACTGACCCCTATTTATATGGATTTTACCCCAGGAGCACATGTCTATTAAGGATTTAATTAAATACAACTACCCATGTGCCCTTACTTAATTCTAACTATATTTTCCCAAAACTACCAATTTTTTCTACTTTTACCTACTTATTTTAACTAAGTTTGTTGATGATTATTATTCTTAATGCCCAACACGCTACGTAATGTTTCTAAATGTCAAGTCCACATGCTAATAAACGAAAATTGTCCATTAATGAAACCCAAACTAAATTTAAGTGTCCACTAATAAAATAATTTGCTAATTAAAGTAAGAAAACCTGTTCATTGATTAAATTCTGCACACATTGTTCAAATGACTAGACGTGGCGCCCAACTTTTCCAAACCCACCCATGTCTACCAATAAATTCTGTTTCTCGTGGTACCCATGTAGAGAAAAAACAACGAAAGTTTTTACCCATTTTTACCAATATCTTAAATGTTTGAACCCAATTTAACGCCTGAGGCAACTCTAAATGCGTCGAAAAGTCATTTGCGCTGGAATCTAAAACGCACTTTTTATCAGGCTTTTCAAAGCAATGCATGTCTAAAATGTTATATATGTTTTACTACTCACGTGTAGAGATTCTTTACGAAAAATCAACCCATATGTAGAGAAATTGGCGCTGAAAAAGTTACCCATTTGGGCGGCACGTCTAGTATAACGAACAGTGGATGTAACCCCCGACCTGACCACAGAACCGTGAAGGAAATTAGTTTTTCTTCATCCCTTTAAAATTAAGCTCAACTTTAATCAATTAAATAAGATTTTCTTTTGTTAGTATGTAAGAAACAACAACATTTCACAAACTAACAAAGCTAACATAAATACAACACTCTCCTTTATATAAGAATATTGCTTATAAGAATATGTAGGCTCAGAATCATCCGTATTTTTAAGAATATTGTAAGAATATTGCTAAGGCTCAGCTCGCTTATTTGTGTCTCATTTTGGGCTCATTTTTCAGCAGGTGCCTGTTTTGCGATGTTAAAACAAAACTTAACAACATTCTTATTGTTATAATAGCTGAAATTTGTCTTTCCTTTGACCATTTCTTAAGAATGACATGAAATGTCTTATAACTATGTTCCCTGAACTCATATCAGATTTAAAAAATAAGAATGGTTTAAGAATATATTCCGGCTCAAACCGAACATTTCTTAAGAATATTGAGCCTGGACAAAATTTATAGTATTCTAATAAAAAAAGTGAAGTATAGGAAGCAGAAATAATCCCTGTTACCTTTTGGTTATGAAAACTTTAGCTCTACAACAGTAAAGATAATGGCAGAAAAATTTGCTGCATTGGTTGAACAAACGGGTATATCAATTGGTTGATGTGGTAGCTTTGAAAAAGCTGTTTTTATTTGTGTTCTAAGAAGGTCGATCTTCAGATGCTTTTGTTAACCATGTCACTTTTATCTGAAATAAGAGATAGGTAGAATTATATTTTTTGTCTTTAATGTTGTAATATTTGTTAAACTGGTGTATGTGACCGAAGTCACATTGAGAAAGAGATGAGACAGACACAAATTACTACATGATGTATGCTATATACTGAACTAAACTAAATTAATGATATCTAAAATTAAGGCCCATAAACACTGTGACTTGAAATCTTTCTTACACGCAAGGGTGCAGAGCAAATAAGTGTGAATTCCAGAGTTTCCGACCTAACTTTTCTGCACAGCAATAAGTTTTAATAAGTTTTTAATTTTCGAATAAACTAAAAGAAATGTTGCGCAATTAAGTGGTTGACAAAGACTACATAAGAAATCATGTCTTCTTTTCGTTACATTTTCAGTCCAAATATATACCATCGTTTTGACATTCAATTTAATGGTTATCATGCCAACTTTAAGATCCCGTCTACACCAATATGTTTTCTAATGAAAATGCAATGATTTCTGTGCATTGTTTTTACCGCCCGTCTGCATGATACCAGTAAAACTGCAACTGAAAACGCAAACTTTTGAAAACGGTTTCATTGTTATCATGTTGACACTCTTCTAAGTTACTACGATACACTGTATGTATAGTATGGAAATACTTCTTTCGTTCCAGGCCATGCAATGCAAGCAAACAATCATTCTTAATCAAAAGATGTACTGGACGTTTGTGTGACTCTATTCAAATTTTAGAAACTGTTAAGAAACTTTGAGTAGCAAAATGGCAGAAAATTAAGAAACTGCAAGTTCTGAAAAGTTTTCATGTTTTTCCTACATTTTTTTGAAAAAAATCATTGCCTGCATTGCATGGCTACGGACGGAAGAGGTATTTCTACAAAGTTTTATTGAGTGATTGCATGAATCGTCGATAAAATTGCGCATGATTGCGTTATCGCACCCTCCCCGCCTTTGGAGGTTCTGTATAATCTTTGGTCTGTATTGAGTCTAAAACGAACGTTAGTCAGGAATCGATTCAAGCTCTGAATCGCGACGAATGTATTTCACACTGTGATCAAATCGATTTAGTTTTATTCTATAGGGTTTGTTTTAATATATAGCGGTTTTAAATTTGGTTTGTACATAGTTTTAATCATAGGTTTAGTGTTTTTAATGTAATGTCAGACCAAAACCTTTCGAAACACAATCCTGTTGCTCTGAAGCCTAGGCAGAACCCAAGCATTGTTTGTCAAATGTACGAGATTCGCATGCAAAGTAATGCATACCGGTTTAGCTCTGAAACGTTGTTTGACCATCAGAAATAAGGAAAGTTGCTTGATGATGTTTTTAAATAGAAAACATATTTTCTGCTTGTCAAGGATAAAAACTATACATTGAGCAACATTTTATGATTCTACCAAGCCTAAAATGTCCGACAAACAATGTTTCTCGATGCTGCCAAATGGTCAGTGTTGACAAACAATGTTTGATTCTTTCGCGTGGCCCTTAGGAGTCGACACAAACACCACAACCAAAGTACTGAGCCTTGTGCCTAAGTGTTTCTCCGTGTTTTTCGGTATTTGCAAAAAATATTTTAAATAACTTCCCAATTTATCAACACGATTTAATTTCTGAGTTGATTTTAGCTCAATTTGAATGAAACAGCTTTTTTCAAAGCCACCACATCAACCAATTGATATACCCGTTTGTTCGACCAATGCAGCCGATTTTTCTGCCATTATCTTTACTGTTGTAGAGCTAAAGTTTTCAAAACCAAAAGGTAACAGGGATTATTTCTGCTTCCTATACTTCACTTTTTTGTTAGAATACTATAAATTTTGTCCAGCCTCAATATTCTTAAGAAATGTTCGGTTTGAGCCGGAAAATATTCTTAAACTATTTTGATTTTTTTGAATCTGATATGGGTTCAGGAGAACATAGTTATAAGACATTGTGAAGATGGTTATAGTTCCAGACGAGCTATGTCCACATTTGCTGCCAGTCCATATAAGACTTCGTCATCAAATAGAATATCGAATTCACTAGATTTGGTTCATTTGAATAAGGGCAGAGAACATAGGCCGACCTTCTTTCGATCAAGAAGACCGCTTATGTTAATTTTGTTTTGTCAATGTTACTGTTATGTTTTGTTATTAAAAAATTAAGAAACGTTTAATTGAGTGGCTTTCTTTATCAGTTCTTATCTCGTTTGTTTGATGGTTGTGCCAATGTTTGCATCATAAAGGATCACTTATAATACTGATAGGACAGTACAATCTTCCTTGTAATGATTTACATGTCGGATATATACACAAGAGCAATTTACAAGCATGTGCCTATTAGATCAGATCCTTCACCAATACAAACGTGTAAAGAAAACAGTGCACAAACTACACTCCAAAAGTTCTCTTCATGGGTCCTCCTTATGGGTCCTGGTTCTGGGTCCTCCTTATGGATCCTGGTCCTGGGTCCTCCTTATGGGTCCTGATCCTAGGTCCTCCTTATGGGTCCTGGTCCTATGTCCTCCTTATGGGTCCTGGTCCTATGTCCTCCTTATAGGTCCTGGGTCATCAAATTCGGTATGCCCAACTAAAAGCAACATGTTGATTAATTTGACGTCAACATTGCTAAGCATTTGTAATCGTAATCCCGTCGCATTTTATTTTAATTCTACTATACCTATTATTCGATTCTTTTAATATATATATATATACTAGCCCTGATACCCGTCGATGCGGGTTGAATTTTTCCAACTTCTATATAATATAAAACCGAACTGTTTGTATGCATGCATGTAGTGTGGGTATGTTCTGTTGGAGTGACAAATCAGAATAAGGGAGCGTACACGCATTTTTTTATAAGGAAGTTCGCCCAGGGTCAGTACTGAAAATTCCTTAACTGACGGCCAAAATTGAGTACTCAATATTCCTTCTTACTTTGTGATTCTTAAAACAACCAATGGTCAAGGAAATATAGCTGATAAAGGTGTCATAAGACTAGTAGAAATGAATACTGATTGAAAATCATTGGCCATAAGTATTGCTTGCTCTGTTAATTCAAAACTTCATCTTTTAATCGAAATGCTAGGTTAGAGAAAACGTCAGATTCCTTAGTAGTCTACGGTCCAGTACTAGAAATTCCTTAAGTTTTTGCCTAACCGAGTACTACCTTCCTTATTAAGCACTTCCTTATAAAAAAATGCGTGTAAACTAGAGACTCGTGTAGTGGGTCTAACTGATCTCTATAAATAGACACATCATGGGACTGAGGCAAAATATGGGATCAAGGTTCTTTGTTACGAAAAGAAAAGGTCAACGCAACAACTTCGCATCAAAACAAATAGTGATGGGTTGTTAGGTCGCCACCCAGAAGGTGGAAAATTGTTCTATGGAATCTGACGTTTTCTCTAACCTAGCATTTCGATTAAAAGATGAAGTTTTGAATTAACAGAGCAAGCAATACTTATGGCCAATGATTTTCAATCAGTATTCATTTCTACTAGTCTTATGACACCTTTATCAGCTATATTTCCTTGACCATTGGTTGTTTTTAAGAATCACAAAGTAAGAAGGAATATTGAGTACTCAATTTTGGCCGTCAGTTAAGGAATTTTCAGTACTGACCCTGGGCGAACTTCCTTATAAAAAAATGCGTGTACGCTCCCTTATTCTGATTTGTCACTCCAACAGAACATACCCACACTACATGCATGCATACAAACAGTTCGGTTTTATATTATATAGAAGTTGAAAAATTCAACCCGCATCGACGGGTATCAGGGCTAGTATATATATATATATTAAAAGAATCGAATAATAGGTATAGTAGAATTAAAATAAAATGCGACGGGATTACGATTTCTTGAAGCAATGTTGACGTCAAATTAATCAACATGTTGCTTTTTAGTTGGGCATACCGGAATTTGATGACCCAGGACCTATAAGGAGGACATGGGACCAGGACCCAAAAGGAGGACATTTTTGAAACCCACCCACTTATAATGTAAACCTTTGCAGAAACAGACCCTATTTTATGAGTAGAAATAAGCGGAATATGAGAATAATAAGACTTTCTAGACCTATTTATTGGGCTTGATATTGTACTACGAACATCTTTGACGCGATTTTGCCACTATTCTAACCGAATTAAAGTTAAACTTTCGACTTATCTTCAATTTGCCACCCACTTTTATGGGGTTTTGGTTAAAATTATACCCATGTTTAGAGAATTTCAGTGCCCAAAACCCACCCATATGGGCGGCACATACCCGTACCCAAATTATACTAAGTACCCCCACCCCGGGGTGTATATATACTCTTTTATAAGAATACCGAAATTTTACCCAGCCTCAATATTCTTAAAAAATATATTCTTAAAGTATTCGTATTTTTTCAAACATGATATGGTTTCAGGGAACAAAGTTAAAAGAAAATTATCTCATTACGAGGAAATGTTGGAGCCAAGAAAATTCAACTATCATTATAACAATGAGAATGCTGTTTAACAATCATGAAGTTTCGTTTTAACATTGCAAAACAGGCAACTGCTGAAAAATGAGACACAAATAATGCGAGCCAAGGCTGAGCATATTCTAACAAAATTGGATGATTCTGAGCCTGAATATTCTTATAAACAATATTCTTATAAAAAGAGTGTATCCGACATGTAAATCATTACAAGGAAGATTGTACTGTCCTATCAGTATTATATAAGTGATCCTTTATGATGCAAACATTGGCACAACCATCAAACGAAGAGATAAGAATTGATAAAGAAAGCCACTCAATTAAACGTTTCTTAATTTTTTAATAACAAAACATAACAGTAACATTGACAAAACAAAATTAACATGAACGGTCTTCTTGATCGAAAGAAGGTCGGCCTATGTTCTCTGCCCTTATTCAACTGAACCAAATCTAGTGAATTCTACATTCAATTTGATGACGAAGTCGTAGATGGACTGGCAGCAGATGTGGACATAGCTGATAGCTCGTCTGGAACTATAACCATGCTCGGTGAATGTATGCGGTTATAGAACAAAATACACGCAAAAATTCCGGTATGCGTATTAGTTGTACGATTCGGCTGAACAAAAGTCGATTGATACAAGAATCGATCAACCCGGCATAGAAGGGTACCAGGGCTAGTTGATAGCAATTATATTGCAGTGTCAGATATTAATTTCAAACAATTTAGCTTCAAAATTGAAGCTCATATTTTGACGCTAATTGCGTGCCATAGACATGAAAAGCAATATCTTATTGAGCAACACAAGTAGGTCTAATTAACTGCATATTCTATCTAACAATGGACCTTGAACCTATCCGGGGACTTCATTGTGTCGGAAATACCCTCGACCACGGCAAGTACCCGGCGTAATAGAATACCGATAGCAATAGTAGACTCAGAGAGCAAATAATATAAATATAATAATTCTTAAATATAATAAGGCTAAATACGATAATTGACTCCGATAACTCTAACTCTTAACTCAACTTAACTCGTTGAAGGCCCTTCAGGCTTCATGCAGGACGATAAGCATAACGACAACGAATTATGCTTTGCAAATAGAATACAAATTGACTTACTTGATGCGAGTGGTTCTTTTCTTGCCTCCTGTGGCCTGTTGGCCTGTTGTCTGAATGAGCCTTCAACTGACCCCTATTTATATGGATTTTACCCCAGGAGCACATGTCTATTAAGGATTTAATTAAATACAACTACCCATGTGCCCTAACTTAATTCTAACTATATTTTCCCATAACTACCAATTTTTCCTACTTTTACATACTATTTTAACTAAGTTTGTTGATGATTTTTATTCTTAATGCCCAACACGCTACGTAATGTTTCTAAATGTCAAGTCCGCATGCTAATAAACCAAACTTGTCCATTAAGGAAACCCAAACTTAATTTAAGTGTCTACTAATAAAATAATTTGCTAAATTAAAGTAAAAAAACCTGTTCATTGATTAAATTCTGCACACATTGTTCAAATGACTAGACGTGGCGCCCAACTTTTCCAAACCCACCCATGTCTACCAATAAATTCTGTTTCTCGTGGTACCCATGTAGAGAAAAACAACGAAAGTTTTACCCATTTTACCAATATCTTAAATGTTTGAACCCAATTTAACGCCTGAGGCAACTCTAAATGCGTCGAAAAGTCATTTGCGCTGGAAACTAAAACGCACTTTTATCAGGCTTTTCAAAGCAATGCATGTCTAAAATGTTATATATGTTTTATTACTCACGTGTAGAGATTCTTTACGAAAAATCAACCCATATGTAGAGAAATTGGCGCTGAAAAGTTACCCATTTGGGCGGCACGTCTAGTATAACGAACAGTAGATGTAACCCCGACCTGACCACAGAACCGTGAAGGAAATTAGTTTTCTTCATCCCTTTAAAATTAAGCTCAACTTTAATCAATTAAATAAGATTTTCTTTTGTTAGTATGTAAGAAACAACAACATTTCACAAACTAACAAAGCTAACATAAATACAACACTCTCCTTTATATAAGAATATTGCTTATAAGAATATGTAGGCTCAGAATCATCCGTATTTTAAGAATATTGTAAGAATATTGCTAAGGCTCAGCTCGCTTATTTGTGTCTCATTTTGGGCTCATTTTTCAGCAGGTGCCTGTTTTGCGATGTTAAAACAAAACTTAACAACATTCTTATTGTTATAATAGCTGAAATTTGTCTTTCCTTTGACCATTTCTTAAGAATGACATGAAATGTCTTATAACTATGTTCCCCTGAACTCATATCAGATTTAAAAAAATAAGAATGGTTTAAGAATATATTCCGGCTCAAACCGAACATTTCTTAAGAATATTGAGCCTGGACAAAATTTATAGTATTCTAATAAAAAAAGTGAAGTATAGGAAGCAGAAATAATCCCTGTTACCTTTTTGGTTATGAAAACTTTAGCTCTACAACAGTAAAGATAATGGCAGAAAAATTTGCTGCATTGGTTGAACAAACGGGTATATCAATTGGTTGATGTGGTAGCTTTGAAAAAAGCTGTTTTTTATTTGTGTTCTAAGAAAGTCGATCTTCAGATGCTTTTGTTAACCATGTCACTTTTATCTGAAATAAGAGATAGGTAGAATTATATTTTTTGTCTTTAATGTTGTAATATTTGTTAAACTGGTGTATGTGACCGAAGTCACATTGAGAAAGAGATGAGACAGACACAAATTACTACATGATGTATGCTATATACTGAACTAAACTAAATTAATGATATCTAAAATTAAGGCCCATAAACACTGTGACTTGAAATCTTTCTTACACGCAAGGGTGCAGAGCAAATAAGTGTGAATTCCAGAGTTTCCGACCTAACTTTTCTGCACAGCAATAAGTTTTAATAAGTTTTTAATTTTCGAATAAACTAAAAGAAATGTTGCGCAATTAAGTGGTTGACAAAGACTACATAAGAAATCATGTCTTCTTTTCGTTACATTTTCAGTCCAAATATATACCATCGTTTTGACATTCAATTTAATGGTTATCATGCCAACTTTAAGATCCCGTCTACACCAATATGTTTTCTAATGAAAATGCAATGATTTCTGTGCATTGTTTTTACCGCCCGTCTGCATGATACCAGTAAAACTGCAACTGAAAACGCAAACTTTTGAAAACGGTTTCATTGTTATCATGTTGACACTCTTCTAAGTTACTACGATACACTGTATGTATAGTATGGAAATACTTCTTTCGTTCCAGGCCATGCAATGCAAGCAAACAATCATTCTTAATCAAAAGATGTACTGGACGTTTGTGTGACTCTATTCAAATTTTAGAAACTGTTAAGAAACTTTGAGTAGCAAAATGGCAGAAAATTAAGAAACTGCAAGTTCTGAAAAGTTTTCATGTTTTTCCTACATTTTTTTGAAAAAAATCATTGCCTGCATTGCATGGCTACGGACGGAAGAGGTATTTCTACAAAGTTTTATTGAGTGATTGCATGAATCGTCGATAAAATTGCGCATGATTGCGTTACTTCGCACCCCCCCGCCTTTGGAGGTTCTGTATAATCTTTGGTCTGTATTGAGTCTAAAACGAACGTTAGTCAGGAATCGATTCAAGCTCTGAATCGCGACGAATGTATTTCACACTGTGATCAAATCGATTTAGTTTTATTCTATAGGGTTTGTTTTAATATATAGCGGTTTTAAATTTGGTTTGTACATAGTTTTAATCATAGGTTTAGTGTTTTTAATGTAATGTCAGACCAAAACCTTTCGAAACACAATCCTGTTGCTCTGAAGCCTAGGCAGAACCCAAGCATTGTTTGTCAAATGTACGAGATTCGCATGCAAAGTAATGCATACCGGTTTAGCTCTGAAACGTTGTTTGACCATCAGAAATAAGGAAAGTTGCTTGATGATATTTTTAAATAGAAAACATATTTTCTGCTTGTCAAGGATAAAAACTATACATTGAGCAACATTTTATGATTCTACCAAGCCTAAAATGTCCGACAAACAATGTTTCTCGATGCTGCCAAATGGTCAGTGTTGACAAACAATGTTTGATTCTTTCGCGTGGCCCTTAGGAGTCGACACAAACACCACAACCAAAGTACTGAGCCTTGTGCCTAAGTGTTTCTCCGTGTTTTTCGGTATTTGCAAAAAATATTTTAAATAACTTCCCAATTTATCAACACGATTTAATTTCTGAGTTGATTTTAGCTCAATTTGAATGAAACAGCTTTTTTCAAAGCCACCACATCAACCAATTGATATACCCGTTTGTTCGACCAATGCAGCCGATTTTTCTGCCATTATCTTTACTGTTGTAGAGCTAAAGTTTTCAAAACCAAAAGGTAACAGGGATTATTTCTGCTTCCTATACTTCACTTTTTTGTTAGAATACTATAAATTTTGTCCAGCCTCAATATTCTTAAGAAATGTTCGGTTTGAGCCGGAAAATATTCTTAAACTATTTTGATTTTTTTGAATCTGATATGGGTTCAGGAGAACATAGTTATAAGACATTGTGAAGATGGTTATAGTTCCAGACGAGCTATGTCCACATTTGCTGCCAGTCCATATAAGACTTCGTCATCAAATAGAATATCGAATTCACTAGATTTGGTTCATTTGAATAAGGGCAGAGAACATAGGCCGACCTTCTTTCGATCAAGAAGACCGCTTATGTTAATTTTGTTTTGTCAATGTTACTGTTATGTTTTGTTATTAAAAAATTAAGAAACGTTTAATTGAGTGGCTTTCTTTATCAGTTCTTATCTCGTTTGTTTGATGGTTGTGCCAATGTTTGCATCATAAAGGATCACTTATAATACTGATAGGACAGTACAATCTTCCTTGTAATGATTTACATGTCGGATATATACACAAGAGCAATTTACAAGCATGTGCCTATTAGATCAGATCCTTCACCAATACAAACGTGTAAAGAAAACAGTGCACAAACTACACTCCAAAAGTTCTCTTCATGGGTCCTCCTTATGGGTCCTGGTTCTGGGTCCTCCTTATGGATCCTGGTCCTGGGTCCTCCTTATGGGTCCTGATCCTAGGTCCTCCTTATGGGTCCTGGTCCTATGTCCTCCTTATGGGTCCTGGTCCTATGTCCTCCTTATAGGTCCTGGGTCATCAAATTCCGGTATGCCCAACTAAAAAGCAACATGTTGATTAATTTGACGTCAACATTGCTAAGCATTTGTAATCGTAATCCCGTCGCATTTTATTTTAATTCTACTATACCTATTATTCGATTCTTTTAATATATATATATATACTAGCCCTGATACCCGTCGATGCGGGTTGAATTTTTCCAACTTCTATATAATATAAAACCGAACTGTTTGTATGCATGCATGTAGTGTGGGTATGTTCTGTTGGAGTGACAAATCAGAATAAGGGGAGCGTACACGCATTTTTTTTATAAGGAAGTTCGGCCCAGGGTCAGTACTGAAAATTCCTTAACTGACGGCCAAAATTGAGTACTCAATATTCCTTCTTACTTTGTGATTCTTAAAAACAACCAATGGTCAAGGAAATATAGCTGATAAAGGTGTCATAAGACTAGTAGAAATGAATACTGATTGAAAATCATTGGCCATAAGTATTGCTTGCTCTGTTAATTCAAAACTTCATCTTTTAATCGAAATGCTAGGTTAGAGAAAACGTCAGATTCCATAGAACAATTTTCCACCTTCTGGGTGGCGACCTAACAACCCATCACTATTTGTTTTGATGCGAAGTTGTTGCGTTGACCTTTTCTTTTCGTAACAAAGAACCTTGATCCCATATTTTGCCTCAGTCCCATGATGTGTCTATTTATAGAGATCAGTTAGACCCACTACACGAGTCTCTAGTTTACACGCATTTTTTTATAAGGAAGTGCTTAATAAGGAAGGTAGTACTCGGTTAGGCAAAACTTAAGGAATTTCTAGTACTGGACCGGAGACTACTAAGGAATCTGACGTTTCTCTAACCTAGCATTTCGATTAAAAGATGAAGTTTTGAATTAACAGAGCAAGCAATACTTATGGCCAATGATTTTCAATCAGTATTCATTTCTACTAGTCTTATGACACCTTTATCAGCTATATTTCCTTGACCATTGGTTGTTTTTAAGAATCACAAAGTAAGAAGGAATATTGAGTACTCAATTTTGGCCGTCAGTTAAGGAATTTTCAGTACTGACCCTGGGCCGAACTTCCTTGTAAAAAAAAATGCGTGTACGCTCCCCTTATTCTGATTTGTCACTCCAACAGAACATACCCACACTACATGCATGCATACAAACAGTTCGGTTTTATATTATATAGAAGTTGGAAAAATTCAACCCGGCATCGACGGGTATCAGGGCTAGTATATATATATATATTAAAAGAATCGAATAATAGGTATAGTAGAATTAAAATAAAATGCGACGGGATTACGATTACAAATGCTTAGCAATGTTGACGTCAAATTAATCAACATGTTGCTTTTTAGTTGGGCATACCGGAATTTGATGACCCAGGACCTATAAGGAGGACATAGGACCAGGACCCATAAGGAGGACATAGGACCAGGTCCCATAAGGAGGACCTAGGATCAGGACCCATAAGGAGGACCCAGGACCAGGATCCATAAGGAGGACCCAGAACCAGGACCCATAAGGAGGACCCATGAAGAGAACTTTTGGAGTGTAGTTTGTGCACTGTTTTCTTTACACGTTTGTATTGGTGAAGGATCTGATCTAATAGGCACATGCTTGTAAATTGCTCTTGTGTATATATCCGACATGTAAATCATTACAAGGAAGATTGTACTGTCCTATCAGTATTATAAGTGATCCTTTATGATGCAAACATTGGCACAACCATCAAACAAACGAGATAAGAACTGATAAAGAAAGCCACTCAATTAAACGTTTCTTAATTTTTTAATAACAAAACATAACAGTAACATTGACAAAACAAAATTAACATAAGCGGTCTTCTTGATCGAAAGAAGGTCGGCCTATGTTCTCTGCCCTTATTCAAATGAACCAAATCTAGTGAATTCGATATTCTATTTGATGACGAAGTCTTATATGGACTGGCAGCAAATGTGGACATAGCTCGTCTGGAACTATAACCATCTTCACAATGTCTTATAACTATGTTCTCCTGAACCCATATCAGATTCAAAAAAAATCAAAATAGTTTAAGAATATTTTCCGGCTCAAACCGAACATTTCTTAAGAATATTGAGGCTGGACAAAATTTATAGTATTCTAACAAAAAAGTGAAGTATAGGAAGCAGAAATAATCCCTGTTACCTTTTTGGTTTTGAAAACTTTAGCTCTACAACAGTAAAGATAATGGCAGAAAAATCGGCTGCATTGGTCGAACAAACGGGTATATCAATTGGTTGATGTGGTGGCTTTGAAAAAAAGCTGTTTCATTCAAATTGAGCTAAAATCAACTCAGAAATTAAATCGTGTTGATAAATTGGGAAGTTATTTAAAATATTTTTTGCAAATACCGAAAAACACGGAGAAACACTTAGGCACAAGGCTCAGTACTTTGGTTGTGGTGTTTGTGTCGACTCCTAAGGGCCACGCGAAAGAATCAAACATTGTTTGTCAACACTGACCATTTGGCAGCATCGAGAAACATTGTTTGTCGGACATTTTAGGCTTGGTAGAATCATAAAATGTTGCTCAATGTATAGTTTTATCCTTGACAAGCAGAAAATATGTTTTCTATTTAAAAATATCATCAAGCAACTTTCCTTATTTCTGATGGTCAAACAACGTTTCAGAGCTAAACCGGTATGCATTACTTTGCATGCGAATCTCGTACATTTGACAAACAATGCTTGGGTTCTGCCTAGGCTTCAGAGCAACAGGATTGTGTTTCGAAAGGTTTTGGTCTGACATTACATTAAAAACACTAAACCTATGATTAAAACTATGTACAAACCAAATTTAAAACCGCTATATATTAAAACAAACCCTATAGAATAAAACTAAATCGATTTGATCACAGTGTGAAAAACATTCGTCGCGATTCAGAGCTTGAATCGATTCCTGACTAACGTTCGTTTTAGACTCAATACAGACCAAAGATTATACAGAACCTCCAAAGGCGGGGGGGTGCGAAGTAACGCAATCATGCGCAATTTTATCGACGATTCATGCAATCACTCAATAAAACTTTGTAGAAATACCTCTTCCGTCCGTAGCCATGCAATGCAGGCAATGATTTTTTTCAAAAAAATGTAGGAAAAACATGAAAACTTTTCAGAACTTGCAGTTTCTTAATTTTCTGCCATTTTGCTACTCAAAGTTTCTTAACAGTTTCTAAAATTTGAATAGAGTCACACAAACGTCCAGTACATCTTTTGATTAAGAATGATTGTTTGCTTGCATTGCATGGCCTGGAACGAAAGAAGTATTTCCATACTATACATACAGTGTATCGTAGTAACTTAGAAGAGTGTCAACATGATAACAATGAAACCGTTTTCAAAAGTTTGCGTTTTCAGTTGCAGTTTTACTGGTATCATGCAGACGGGCGGTAAAAACAATGCACAGAAATCATTGCATTTTCATTAGAAAACATATTGGTGTAGACGGGATCTTAAAGTTGGCATGATAACCATTAAATTGAATGTCAAAACGATGGTATATATTTGGACTGAAAATGTAACGAAAAGAAGACATGATTTCTTATGTAGTCTTTGTCAACCACTTAATTGCGCAACATTTCTTTTAGTTTATTCGAAAATTAAAAACTTATTAAAACTTATTGCTGTGCAGAAAAGTTAGGTCGGAAACTCTGGAATTCACACTTATTTGCTCTGCACCCTTGCGTGTAAGAAAGATTTCAAGTCACAGTGTTTATGGGCCTTAATTTTAGATATCATTAATTTAGTTTAGTTCAGTATATAGCATACATCATGTAGTAATTTGTGTCTGTCTCATCTCTTTCTCAATGTGACTTCGGTCACATACACCAGTTTAACAAATATTACAACATTAAAGACAAAAAATATAATTCTACCTACCTCTTATTTCAGATAAAAGTGACATGGTTAACAAAAGCATCTGAAGATCGACCTTCTTAGAACACAAATAAAAACAGCTTTTTCAAAGCTACCACATCAACCAATTGATATACCCGTTTGTTCAACCAATGCAGCAAATTTTTCTGCCATTATCTTTACTGTTGTAGAGCTAAAGTTTTCATAACCAAAAGGTAACAGGGATTATTTCTGCTTCCTATACTTCACTTTTTTATTAGAATACTATAAATTTTGTCCAGGCTCAATATTCTTAAGAAATGTTCGGTTTGAGCCGGAATATATTCTTAAACCATTCTTATTTTTTAAATCTGATATGAGTTCAGGGAACATAGTTATAAGACATTTCATGTCATTCTTAAGAAATGGTCAAAGGAAAGACAAATTTCAGCTAGGTTGTTGTTACTTCTAACAAAAGAAAATTGTTCTTAATTTTAAAGGGATTATACTAGACGATGCCGCCCAAATGGGTAACTTTTTCAGCGCCATATGGGTTGATTTTTCGTAAAGAATCTCTACACATGGGTAGTAAAATATATATAACATTTTAGACATGCATTGCTTTGAAAATCCTGATAAAAGTGCGTTTTAGTTTTCAGCGCAAATGACTTTTCGACGCATTTAGAGTTGCCTCAGGCGTTAAATTGGGTTCAAATATTTGAGATATTGGTACAAATGGGTAAAAAATTTCGTTGTTTTTTCTATACATGGGTACCACGAGAAACGGAATTTATCGGTAGACATGGGTGGGTTTGGAAAAACTGGGCGGCACGCCTAGTCATATGAACAATGTATTCTATTTGCAAAGCATAATTCGTTGTCGTTATGCTTATCGTCCTGCATGAAGCCTGAAGGGCCTTCAACGAGTTAAGTTGAGTTAAGAGTTAGAGTTATCGAGTCAATTATCGTATTTAGCCTTATTATATTTAAGAATTATTATATTTATATTATTTGCTCTACGAGTCTACTATTGCTATCGGTATTCTATTACGTCGGGTACTTGCCGTGGTCGAGGGTATTTCCGACACAATGAAGTCCCCCCGGGATAGGTTCAAGGTCCATTGTTAGATAGAATATGCAGTTAATTAGACCTACTTGTGTTGCTCAATAAGATATTGCTTTTCATGTCTATGGCACGCAATTAGCGTCAAAATATGAGCTTCAATTTTGAAGCTAAATTGTTTGAAATTAATATCTGACACTGCAATATAATTGCTATCAACTAGCCCTGGTACCCTTCTATGCCGGGTTGATCGATTCTTGTATCAATCGACTTTTGTTCAGCCGAATCGTACAACTAATACGCATACCGGAATTTTTGCGTGTATTTTGTTCTATAACCGCATACATTCACCGAGCATGGTTATAGTTCCAGACGAGCTATCAGCTATGTCCACATCTGCTGCCAGTCCATCTACGACTTCGTCATCAAATTGAATGTAGAATTCACTAGATTTGGTTCAGTTGAATAAGGGCAGAGAACATAGGCCGACCTTCTTTCGATCAAGAAGACCGTTCATGTTAATTTTGTTTTGTCAATGTTACTGTTATGTTTTGTTATTAAAAAATTAAGAAACGTTTAATTGAGTGGCTTTCTTTATCAATTCTTATCTCTTCGTTTGATGGTTGTGCCAATGTTTGCATCATAAAGGATCACTTATATAATACTGATAGGACAGTACAATCTTCCTTGTAATGATTTACATGTCGGATACACTCTTTTTTTATAAGAATATTGTTTATAAGAATATTCAGGCTCAGAATCATCCAATTTTGTTAGAATATGCTCAGCCTTGGCTCGCATTATTTGTGTCTCATTTTCAGCAGTTGCCTGTTTTGCAATGTTAAAACGAAACTTCATGATTGTTAAACAGCATTCTCATTGTTATAATGATAGTTGAATTTTCTTGGCTCCAACATTTCCTCGTAATGAGATAATTTTTCTTTTAACTTTGTTCCCTGAAACCATATCATGTTTGAAAAAAAATACGAATACTTTAAGAATATATTTTTTTAAGAATATTGAGGCTGGGTAAAATTTCGGTATTCTTATAAAAAAGAGTATATATACACCCCGGGGGTGGGGGGTACTTAGTATAATTTGGGTACGGGTATGTGCCGCCCATATGGGTGGGTTTTGGGCACTGAAATTCTCTAAACATGGGTATAATTTTAACCAAAACCCCATAAAAGTGGGTGGCAAATTGAAGATAAGTCGAAAGTTTAACTTTAATTCGGTTAGAATAGTGGCAAAATCGCGTCAAAGATGTTCGTAGTACAATATCAAGCCCAATAAATAGGTCTAGAAAGTCTTATTATTCTCATATTCCGCTTATTTCTACTCATAAAATAGGGTCTGTTTCTGCAAAGGTTTACATTATAAGTGGGTGGGTTTCAAAAATGTCCTCCTTTTGGGTCCTGGTCCTATGTCCTCCTTATAGGTCCTGGGTCATCAAATTCCGGTATGCCCAACTAAACAGCAACATGTTGATTAATTTGACGTCAACATTGCTTCAAGAAATCGTAATCCCGTCGCATTTTATTTTAATTCTACTATACCTATTATTCGATTCTTTTAATATATATATATATACTAGCCCTGATACCCGTCGATGCCGGGTTGAATTTTTCCAACTTCTATATAATATAAAACCGAACTGTTTGTATGCATGCATGTAGTGTGGGTATGTTCTGTTGGAGTGACAAATCAGAATAAGGGAGCGTACACGCATTTTTTTTATAAGGAAGTTCGGCCCAGGGTCAGTACTGAAAATTCCTTAACTGACGGCCAAAATTGAGTACTCAATATTCCTTCTTACTTTGTGATTCTTAAAAACAACCAATGGTCAAGGAAATATAGCTGATAAAGGTGTCATAAGACTAGTAGAAATGAATACTGATTGAAAATCATTGGCCATAAGTATTGCTTGCTCTGTTAATTCAAAATTTCATCTTTTAATCGAAATGCTAGGTTAGAGAAAACGTCAGATTCCATAGAACAATTTTCCACCTTCTGGGTGGCGACCTAACAACCCATCACTATTTGTTTTGATGCGAAGTTGTTGCGTTGACCTTTTCTTTTCGTAACAAAGAACCTTGATCCCATATTTTGCCTCAGTCCCATGATGTGTCTATTTATAGAGATCAGTTAGACCCACTACACGAGTCTCTAGTTTACACGCATTTTTTTATAAGGAAGTGCTTAATAAGGAAGGTAGTACTCGGTTAGGCAAAAACTTAAGGAATTTCTAGTACTGGACCGGAGACTACTAAGGAATCTGACGTTTTCTCTAACCTAGCATTTCGATTAAAAGATGAAGTTTTGAATTAACAGAGCAAGCAATACTTATGGCCAATGATTTTCAATCAGTATTCATTTCTACTAGTCTTATGACACCTTTATCAGCTATATTTCCTTGACCATTGGTTGTTTTTAAGAATCACAAAGTAAGAAGGAATATTGAGTACTCAATTTTGGCCGTCAGTTAAGGAATTTTCAGTACTGACCCTGGGCCGAACTTCCTTATAAAAAAAATGCGTGTACGCTCCCCTTATTCTGATTTGTCACTCCAACAGAACATACCCACACTACATGCATGCATACAAACAGTTCGGTTTTATATTATATAGAAGTTGAAAATTCAACCCGCATCGACGGGTATCAGGGCTAGTATATATATATATATTAAAAGAATCGAATAATAGGTATAGTAGAATTAAAATAAAATGCGACGGGATTACGATTACAAATGCTTAGCAATGTTGACGTCAAATTAATCAACATGTTGCTTTTAGTTGGGCATACCGGAATTTGATGACCCAGGACCTATAAGGAGGACATAGGACCAGGACCCATAAGGAGGACATAGGACCAGGACCCATAAGGAAGACCTAGGATCAGGACCCATAAGGAGGACCCAGGACCAGGATCCATAAGGAGGACCCAGAACCAGGACCCATAAGGAGGACCCATGAAGAGAACTTTTGGAGTGTAGTTTGTGCACTGTTTTCTTTACACGTTTGTATTGGTGAAGGATCTGATCTAATAGGCACATGCTTGTAAATTGCTCTTGTGTATATATCCGACATGTAAATCATTACAAGGAAGATTGTACTGTCCTATCAGTATTATAAGTGATCCTTTATGATGCAAACATTGGCACAACCATCAAACAAACGAGATAAGAACTGATAAAGAAAGCCACTCAATTAAACGTTTCTTAATTTTTTAATAACAAAACATAACAGTAACATTGACAAAACAAAATTAACATAAGCGGTCTTCTTGATCGAAAGAAGGTCGGCCTATGTTCTCTGCCCTTATTCAAATGAACCAAATCTAGTGAATTCGATATTCTATTTGATGACAAAGTCTTATATGGACTGGCAGCAAATGTGGACATAGCTCGTCTGGAACTATAACCATCTTCACAATGTCTTATAACTATGTTCTCCTGAACCCATATCAGATTCAAAAAAATCAAAATAGTTTAAGAATATTTTCCGGCTCAAACCGAACATTTCTTAAGAATATTGAGGCTGGACAAAATTTATAGTATTCTAACAAAAAAGTGAAGTATAGGAAGCAGAAATAATCCCTGTTACCTTTTGGTTTTGAAAACTTTAGCTCTACAACAGTAAAGATAATGGCAGAAAAATCGGCTGCATTGGTCGAACAAACGGGTATATCAATTGGTTGATGTGGTGGCTTTGAAAAAAGCTGTTTCATTCAAATTGAGCTAAAATCAACTCAGAAATTAAATCGTGTTGATAAATTGGGAAGTTATTTAAAATATTTTTTGCAAATACCGAAAAACACGGAGAAACACTTAGGCACAAGGCTCAGTACTTTGGTTGTGGTGTTTGTGTCGACTCCTAAGGGCCACGCTGAAAGAATCAAACATTGTTTGTCAACACTGACCATTTGGCAGCATCGAGAAACATTGTTTGTCGGACATTTTAGGCTTGGTAGAATCATAAAATGTTGCTCAATGTATAGTTTTTATCCTTGACAAGCAGAAAATATGTTTTCTATTTAAAAATATCATCAAGCAACTTTCCTTATTTCTGATGGTCAAACAACGTTTCAGAGCTAAACCGGTATGCATTACTTTGCATGCGAATCTCGTACATTTGACAAACAATGCTTGGGTTCTGCCTAGGCTTCAGAGCAACAGGATTGTGTTTCGAAAGGTTTTGGTCTGACATTACATTAAAAACACTAAACCTATGATTAAAACTATGTACAAACCAAATTTAAAACCGCTATATATTAAAACAAACCCTATAGAATAAAACTAAATCGATTTGATCACAGTGTGAAAAACATTCGTCATGATTCAGAGCTTGAATCGATTCCTGACTAACGTTCGTTTTAGACTCAATACAGACCAAAGATTATACAGAACCTCCAAAGGCGGGGGAGGTGCGATAACGCAATCATGCGCAATTTTATCGACGATTCATGCAATCACTCAATAAAACTTTGTAGAAATACCTCTTCCGTCCGTAGCCATGCAATGCAGGCAATGATTTTTTTCAAAAAAATGTAGGAAAAACATGAAAACTTTTCAGAACTTGCAGTTTCTTAATTTTCTGCCATTTTGCTACTCAAAGTTTCTTAACAGTTTCTAAAATTTGAATAGAGTCACACAAACGTCCAGTACATCTTTTGATTAAGAATGATTGTTTGCTTGCATTGCATGGCCTGGAACGAAAGAAGTATTTCCATACTATACATACAGTGTATCGTAGTAACTTAGAAGAGTGTCAACATGATAACAATGAAACCGTTTTCAAAAGTTTGCGTTTTCAGTTGCAGTTTTACTGGTATCATGCAGACGGGCGGTAAAAACAATGCACAGAAATCATTGCATTTTCATTAGAAAACATATTGGTGTAGACGGGATCTTAAAGTTGGCATGATAACCATTAAATTGAATGTCAAAACGATGGTATATATTTGGACTGAAAATGTAACGAAAAGAAGACATGATTTCTTATGTAGTCTTTGTCAACCACTTAATTGCAACATTTCTTTTAGTTTATTCGAAAATTAAAAACTTATTAAAACTTATTGCTGTGCAGAAAAGTTAGGTCGGAAACTCTGGAATTCACACTTATTTGCTCTGCACCCTTGCGTGTAAGAAAGATTTCAAGTCACAGTGTTTATGGGCCTTAATTTTAGATATCATTAATTTAGTTTAGTTCAGTATATAGCATACATCATGTAGTAATTTGTGTCTGTCTCATCTCTTTCTCAATGTGACTTCGGTCACATACACCAGTTTAACAAATATTACAACATTAAAGACAAAAAATATAATTCTACCTATCTCTTATTTCAGATAAAAGTGACATGGTTAACAAAAGCATCTGAAGATCGACCTTCTTAGAACACAAATAAAAAACAGCTTTTTTCAAAGCTACCACATCAACCAATTGATATACCCGTTTGTTCAACCAATGCAGCAAATTTTTCTGCCATTATCTTTACTGTTGTAGAGCTAAAGTTTTCATAACCAAAAAGGTAACAGGGATTATTTCTGCTTCCTATACTTCACTTTTTTTATTAGAATACTATAAATTTTGTCCAGGCTCAATATTCTTAAGAAATGTTCGGTTTGAGCCGGAATATATTCTTAAACCATTCTTATTTTTTTAAATCTGATATGAGTTCAGGGGAACATAGTTATAAGACATTTCATGTCATTCTTAAGAAATGGTCAAAGGAAAGACAAATTTCAGCTATTATAACAATAAGAATGTTGTTAAGTTTTGTTTTAACATCGCAAAACAGGCACCTGCTGAAAAATGAGCCCAAAATGAGACACAAATAAGCGAGCTGAGCCTTAGCAATATTCTTACAATATTCTTAAAAATACGGATGATTCTGAGCCTACATATTCTTATAAGCAATATTCTTATATAAAGGAGAGTGTTGTATTTATGTTAGCTTTGTTAGTTTGTGAAATGTTGTTGTTTCTTACATACTAACAAAAGAAAATCTTATTTAATTGATTAAAGTTGAGCTTAATTTTAAAGGGATGAAGAAAAACTAATTTCCTTCACGGTTCTGTGGTCAGGTCGGGGGTTACATCCACTGTTCGTTATACTAGACGTGCCGCCCAAATGGGTAACTTTTTCAGCGCCAATTTCTCTACATATGGGTTGATTTTTCGTAAAGAATCTCTACACGTGAGTAATAAAACATATATAACATTTTAGACATGCATTGCTTTGAAAAGCCTGATAAAAAGTGCGTTTTAGTTTCCAGCGCAAATGACTTTTCGACGCATTTAGAGTTGCCTCAGGCGTTAAATTGGGTTCAAACATTTAAGATATTGGTAAAAATGGGTAAAAACTTTCGTTGTTTTTTCTCTACATGGGTACCACGAGAAACAGAATTTATTGGTAGACATGGGTGGGTTTGGAAAAGTTGGGCGCCACGTCTAGTCATTTGAACAATGTGTGCAGAATTTAATCAATGAACAGGTTTTTCTTACTTTAATTAGCAAATTATTTTATTAGTGGACACTTAAATTTAGTTTGGGTTTCATTAATGGACAATTTTCGTTTATTAGCATGTGGACTTGACATTTAGAAACATTACGTAGCGTGTTGGGCATTAAGAATAATAATCATCAACAAACTTAGTTAAAATAAGTAGGTAAAAGTAGAAAAAATTGGTAGTTTTGGGAAAATATAGTTAGAATTAAGTAAGGGCACATGGGTAGTTGTATTTAATTAAATCCTTAATAGACATGTGCTCCTGGGGTAAAATCCATATAAATAGGGGTCAGTTGAAGGCTCATTCAGACAACAGGCCAACAGGCCACAGGAGGCAAGAAAAGAACCACTCGCATCAAGTAAGTCAATTTGTATTCTATTTGCAAAGCATAATTCGTTGTCGTTATGCTTATCGTCCTGCATGAAGCCTGAAGGGCCTTCAACGAGTTAAGTTGAGTTAAGAGTTAGAGTTATCGGAGTCAATTATCGTATTTAGCCTTATTATATTTAAGAATTATTATATTTATATTATTTGCTCTACGAGTCTACTATTGCTATCGGTATTCTATTACGCCGGGTACTTGCCGTGGTCGAGGGTATTTCCGACACAATGAAGTCCCCGGATAGGTTCAAGGTCCATTGTTAGATAGAATATGCAGTTAATTAGACCTACTTGTGTTGCTCAATAAGATATTGCTTTTCATGTCTATGGCACGCAATTAGCGTCAAAATATGAGCTTCAATTTTGAAGCTAAATTGTTTGAAATTAATATCTGACACTGCAATATAATTGCTATCAACTAGCCCTGGTACCCTTCTATGCCGGGTTGATCGATTCTTGTATCAATCGACTTTTGTTCAGCCGAATCGTACAACTAATACGCATACCGGAATTTTTGCGTGTATTTTGTTCTATAACCGCATATATTCACCGAGCATGGTTATAGTTCCAGACGAGCTATCAGCTATGTCCACATCTGCTGCCAGTCCATCTACGACTTCGTCATCAAATTGAATGTAGAATTCACTAGATTTGGTTCAGTTGAATAAGGGCAGAGAACATAGGCCGACCTTCTTTCGATCAAGAAGACCGTTCATGTTAATTTTGTTTTGTCAATGTTACTGTTATGTTTTGTTATTAAAAAATTAAGAAACGTTTAATTGAGTGGCTTTCTTTATCAATTCTTATCTCTTCGTTTGATGGTTGTGCCAATGTTTGCATCATAAAGGATCACTTATATAATACTGATAGGACAGTACAATCTTCCTTGTAATGATTTACATGTCGGATACACTCTTTTTTTATAAGAATATTGTTTATAAGAATATTCAGGCTCAGAATCATCCAATTTTGTTAGAATATGCTCAGCCTTGGCTCGCATTATTTGTGTCTCATTTTTCAGCAGTTGCCTGTTTTGCAATGTTAAAACGAAACTTCATGATTGTTAAACAGCATTCTCATTGTTATAATGATAGTTGAATTTTTCTTCGGCTCCAACATTTCCTCGTAATGAGATAATTTTTCTTTTAACTTTGTTCCCCTGAAACCATATCATGTTTGAAAAAAAATACGAATACTTTAAGAATATATTTTTTTAAGAATATTGAGGCTGGGTAAAATTTCGGTATTCTTATAAAAAAGAGTATATATACACCCCGGGGGTGGGGGGTACTTAGTATAATTTGGGTACGGGTATGTGCCGCCCATATGGGTGGGTTTTGGGCACTGAAATTCTCTAAACATGGGTATAATTTTAACCAAAACTTTCATTGTTACCAGTAGGAGATTATCACTTTGATTGAAAGTGTGAGTGGATGGCGGAGTGGTTAGAGTGGCTGACATTGAAAAAGTACGGCCGAGGTCCGGAGTTCGATTCCCTTCAAAGGAGAAGTTCCTGTTGTTTTTGTTTTTGTGATTTAAATTTTTGTTTTTGTGATTTAAATAGTCCAACAGTTATTTTTTCAGTCCAACATGATTTTTCATAATATTCATTTCGCGAAATAAATTTATTTCGAAAAATTTAATTATTAGCCCTTAATATTAAATTCATCTGTTCATCCTACTCACTGTATGGTCATTTCCAAAAAATCCACCCACATTTTCATACTCACTTTTTCATACTTATTTTGTACTGTACATACATATACAGTTACACAACGACGATAGATTTAAATCCCACGTCAATGATGTAATGTAACCTCAACCTCCTGATCCGGTGATTGACCTCGTGATCCTGTGATTTGAAGATGACCACATGAACAGTACTATGAACTTCGACCTTTGGTTCGATGATCAAACTTTCCATTTCCATCCGCGGAGTTCAACGAAGAACGATTTCTGGAAGATAGAAATATTTCTCGGTATGTACTGATGAATTCTGTCAGTTTATGCTTCTTTCATTATCATTATTTGAGGCCTTCAATGTTAATTTTCTTTATTCCATCTGTTACAGAATCCGACAGCTTTATTCCTGCGTGGCTTTCTGTGGACAACACAACAATTACAGGATTTTAGGCCTAGATATTGAGGCCAATTTTTTCCATTTTTTTTCCTGTTGTAATTCCTTTGTTATATGCCAATTTATTTCAATTTCTTTTCACGGTTTGTGTCAAGAACGTACTCAATTATTCATATCACTACCCTATTTACGATCTCTTATATTTCCATTCGAAGTATTATACTTTACTTTCTTTTTATTCAGGGTTTGTGCTCCAGCTTCAGTGACACACCTCCTCTCCATTCTATCAATTACTGTACTCCATTGGTAAGTCGCCTCCTGTTTCTATTTCAGTACCATCAGCAAAATGTTTGGGTATTTGGGTAATTTCTGACTCCCTTTTCCCAATGTAAGGTGCCATTATGTCAAACTGAAGGGAAAATGATATTTCTCTTCTCTTCTTTGTAGCAATTGTACATAGAGTGCTCAGTTTCTCCTCCTCTTTGGATTGACATTTACATTTCATTCAATAGTAAGTCCATTAAAGGTTTAACATTTACTTTCTGGCATATATCTTGTACCATTCGGATAATACAACTAATGGTTATTTCACTATTGATTGCTATCCTTAGGCTTATTTCCCAATTCTTAACCTGGATTAATGTAATCTTAACCTTCAATGAGGGGTGTATTGGTTCTTAACACTGTATATGAGATTGATGGAATTTAACAATGTTTTCCTGCTTTTACTATGATTTATGGCACTTATTGAGAAATAAGAAGATTTGCATAGGGATTTCATCATTTTTTCTATATAAATGAAAACTGGCCTTGCAAAATTTCTTTTCTTTCATAATAAATGTATAAGTAACTGGATTCAATTTCTATTCAAAAGCTTTTCTGAAATTATCCTTAGCCTTATTTTCCACTTGCATTTCAAATAATGACAAATATAAACCTTGCCTTACTGTAGATGTGCCAAGAATACATAAAATGTCTAATAATTATTTTCCCATCAATATCAATTTTATAACAAAAGCAGTATATCTCATCTGATTGCAAAGAAATTCTAAAAATTGAGGTGTAAAAGCTCCCCTTTGTCTTATTTTTAAAGGGCTTTCACCTCAATGTTGACATGATTAGAAATAAACCTTTCCTTACAGAAGTAGATGTGAGAGAACTAGGCAAAATGCCCTAAGAATTATTTCCATAACAATTTCCTTTACCAAGCCTTGCCTCTTTCTTCAAATTGCGAAGAAATTCTAACAATTAGGCTGTAAAAACTTCTTATAATTACGGCACACCATTTTCCATTTCTAAAAGAATCTCCATTCCCAATGGTTTTTCTTTTCTTTGCAAGATTTATTATTGCAAAATTTCTGCATAATTTTTATTTGTCAAATGCACTTTCTTTTGGAGCAAAAAGCTTCATTAGGCCCGTTCAAACATTGCAAAACTTTTCCCTCCATTTTGGATGCCTTAAGTTAGGGATGCAGCCTATATGCGGGGTCAGCTTATACATGAGTTTTTAGGGAATCCCAACTTCATCAATTTCATAAACAAAAGCAACGATTCTCATCTAAGTACAAAGACGTGTTCACAATGAAGCTGTTAAATTCTACCCGCTGAATTTTGTCTTCATTCAGTTTACAGTATTTTCTTATTGCCCTAGCCACATTACAAAATTTCCTTCTCCAGAAGGATTAGCTAATTTTAAATAATTAGTAGACATTAAAAGGAATAAGACATGCTTGGTAGCACAGTTGCGCTATTCTTAAATCATCAAAGTACTAATATTTAAATATTGATTTGTACTTTTGTCACAATAACACGCTTTGCAAAATGCTTCCAACCTCAATTTCAAATTATCTAGCAAAGATGCCTCGTGCTCATGGAAGGAGATCCCTTACTGGGCGCAGGGAGAGACGCAGAGAAGCAGAACGCCGAGCAGTATATAGACAACAACGCAGGCTTCAGGAGCATGAACAACAAATTCAACAGGAACATGAACAACAAACAAATTCAGCAAGATGAGCAACAATACCTTGCTCAAATGCAGCCACAACACGAGGATCAGGGAGAACAAGGAGCAAATGGAAATGCACAAGGTGCAGTTCAACAACAACCTGTTAACCCTCCTGCATTGGCAAACCAGGAGCAACATTACATTGGTCTTATGGACCAACATTGCGATAAATGTGATGCAAAATACTTCTCAAAGGAAAAACAACAAAAAACAAGTTCACAAAATGCTGTCATGAGGGAAAAGTGTCTTTGCCTGCGATCGCTCCTCCATCCCAGCCAATTATAGACCTTTTCTCAGGCAATTCAAACAATTCTGCCAATTTCAAGAAAAAAGTACACAATTACAACTCTGCACTTGCAATGGCCTCATGGAACGCTCATCTTGATCCACACCCTGGCAGAGGGCTAAAGGTTATCACCCTTCATGGTCAAGCATACCATCTTACAAGTCCAGTGGAACCAGAGCCTGGTCACAACCCCCATTATGCACAACTCTACATAATGGATACCGGTCAGGCCATGGCTGAGAGAACATCCAATCCCCAAAACCAAGAACTGAATCCACAAGTTCTTTGTATGCTTCTTGATGAACTGAATACTCTCAATCGGTATGCACAAAGCTACAGACACATGGGGGCTGTTCTTCAAGAAGAGCGGGACCGTGCAGTAGCAACAAATCAAGAGGTACGTCCTGTAAGAATGGTCATCAGCAGCAGGCCAGGACAAGATAGGAGGTATGATAATCCCACAACAACAGAAGTTGCAGCTGTATATGTTGGAGAGGATGGGGCACCACCTATTCCATCTCAAAGGGATATTGTCATTTATCCAACTGGTCAGCAGCGAACCCAGCATATCAATGCAATTTCAGAGCATGCAGACCCAATGACCTATCCTTTGCTATTTTTTCATGGTGAATTTGGCTGGAGCCCAGACCTTCATCTCAATATAGCACCACAGCAACAGCAACAAAGAAACGAAAATGCAACAAGAAGACAAAGAGAGCGCATAACACTCTCCCAATTCTATGCATATAGAGTTTCCACCAGAGAAGCATTTTCTACAATCCATCAAGCAGGACTTTTGTTCCAGCAATACTTGGTAGATGCATTCACAAAAATTGAAGGCCAGGACCTATTCTACATACGAACACACCAAGACCAACTTCGTGTTGAAACGTATCAGGGTCTCATGGACCATGTTCAAGCATGAGCTGAAGCAGAAAACTGCACTGTTAGACGTGTCATCATTCTCCCATCAACTTTTCAGGGCAGTCAGCGCTATATTCATCAAAACTTCCAAGATGCAATGACTGTTGTCCGCACTCATGGAAAACCAGACATTTTCCTGACCATGACAACAAACCCGAAATGGCGGGAGATCACTGAGCAACTTCTGCCACATCAGAATGCCAATGATCGTCCAGACATTGTTACCAGAGTCTTCATCATTAAGTTCCACGCACTTAAAGATGATGTACTACTCAGGCATATCTTTGGCCGTGTCATCGCCTATGTCTACACCATTGAATTCCAGAAAAGAGGTCTACCTCATGCTCATATGCTTCTTTTCTTGGCCGAGGAAGACAAACCAAGAACATCTGCAGATATTGATCGCATCATTTCAGCAGAGATTCCAGACCCACAGCAAGAACCAGAGCTCCATGAAAAAGTCAAGCGTCACATGATTCATGGACCTTGTGGCCAACTCAATCCAAATTCTGTTTGCATGGTAGACAACAAGTGCACAAAGAATTTTCCAAAGCCTATAAATCAGCAAACCGTCTTTGAAGTGGATGGATATCCATTGTACAGAAGACGACACAACTTCACAGCTAATGTTGGTGCACACACAGTGGATGACTCATTTGTTGTCCCATACAGTCCAGTTCTTCTCATGAAGTATGACTGCCATAACAATGTTGAATCATGCACCAGTATCAAGTCTGTGAAATACATCTTCAAATACATCCACAAAGGCTATGACTCGGCACATTTGGAGGTACGAGAAGGTGTTGCTGATCACAATGAAATTCAAGAATACCTCAATGCAAGATACGTTGGACCACACCAGGCTTTGTTCAAAATTTTCCATTACAAACTGCATGAGCCAAGCCACACCATTGTACGTCTTGCAGTTCACTTGCCCATGCAACAGCACATCTGCTTCCATGAAGGGCATGAAGACCGTGTACTTGATGTCAACCCCAATTCAACTCTAACAGCATGGTTTCAGCTCAACAGTACAGACCCAATGGCACAACAGTACCTGTACCATGATATACCACAGCACTATGTCTTCAACAAGCCAGCTAAACAGTGGACCAGGAGACATAATCAGCAAAAAGTCATTGGCAGAATGTACCAAGTACAGCCATCTGACCCACAGAGATTTGCTTTGAGGCTCCTCCTGCTTCATGTTCCAGGTGCAACATTATTTGAGGCCCTGCGCACTATCAATGGCCAAATTTGCCCTACATTTAGGGATGCTGCAAGAGCCTTGGGTCTCTTAGAAGACGACAGAGAGCTGAATAGCTGCTTGCAGGAAGCCAGTCTTCTTCAGATGCCAAGCCAAATGCGTCTACTGTTTGCAACACTCTTGGTTTTCAACACTCCATCAGATCCAAATCAGTTGTTTGAAAACTTCAAAGAAAGCATGTCAGAAGACTTCCTGTATGCTGAAAGGCAAAGGATGCATCAACAAGACATTCCTTTGTCAGAGGTACAAGTCAATCAATGCCTCTATGAAATTGACAGGCATTTACATGTTCATGCAAAGTCTCTTACAGACTTCACAGAAATGCCTCAGCTACCAGCAGATTACCATCCACCAGTAAACGAACAGCCAATAATCAACATTGAGGAAGAACATCGCCAAGGAGAACATTTGCATCAACAACTGAATGATGATCAACTTGCAATTGTTGACAGAGTTCTCAATGCAGTCACAACAGACTCCAACCAACGATGCTTCTTTCTTGATGGTTCTGGAGGCACAGGAAAAACATTCCTGTATAATACGCTAACACATATGCTACGTGGAATTGGAAAAAAAGTCAAATGCATTGCCTACTCAGGTAAGCAATCATATAAATTTCATCTTAGACATATAATTTCAAATCCCCATTGATTTCGTTTACATTATTCCCCGTGTACTTATAATCTTTTTTCTTTCTTTGCAGGTATTGCAAGCACTCTACTAATTGATGGTGCCACAGCTCATTCGACATTTCAAATTCCCATTCCTCTGTTGCCAAACTCAACATGCAACATCAGCCGACAAAGCAAAAGAGCAGAGGATCTCAGAACAACAGACATGTTCATATGGGATGAAGCATCCATGATCCCAGCAGATGCTTTGAAAACCGTGGACATCCTCCTCAGAGATATCACACAATCTGAAACACCATTTGGAGGCAAGTTCATCTTCCTTGGTGGTGATTTCAGACAGATTCTTCCAGTAAAAAGGAAAGCAACCAGAGAACAGATTGTCAGCATCTGTTTGAAAAGGTCACCATTGTGGCATCATTTCGACACCTTCCATCTTCTCAGAAACATGAGAGCAGCCAATGATCCTCAATATCAACAATTTGCTGATCTCTTACTTCGCATTGGAGATGGAAGAGAGCAAACAGATGAGCAGGATCGCATTCAGATTCCCGAAAGAACACAGCTACCAAACAACAGTCTTGAGGAACTGGTAGACTTCGTATTTCCTCAAGGACCAAATGTTGATCCTCAATACATGGCACCACGCTGCTGCCTCACACCAAAAAACACAGAAACACATGTTATCAACAACCTGGTCCTTAACAAACTAGAAGGAGAATCTAGAACATATCTCAGCATGGACACGGTTGTCACAGAAGATGCACAAGAGGCAGCAGCATATTCAGTCGAATTTCTGAACAGTCTTACACCAAGTGGAATGCCACTCCACAGACAGGATCTTAAAGTTGGAGCTGCTATCATTCTTCTCAGAAATCTCAGCCCAAAGAAAGGACTCTGCAATGGCACCCGTCTGATTATTCGGCAGCTGAGAGATCACCTCATTGTAGCTGAAATCATTGCCAACTCATTCAGTGGCCAAATTGCTTTAATACCAAAGATCACTTTGGCACCACAGGACTCTGGCTTGCCTATCCAGCTTTCTAGACGGCAGTTTCCAATACGTCTAGCATACTGTTTAACAATAAACAAGGCACAGGGCCAGTCATTAGAGAATGTTGGCATATATTTACCACAAGACGTATTCAGTCATGGCCAGCTATATGTAGCTTTCTCACGTGCAACATCATTTGCTGGCATCAAAATCGTCACACAAGATGGTAAGTACACAAAAAACATTGTCTATCCTGAAGTTCTCCACTAATCTATTTCAGCTACTACACATCTTTGGTCTGAAACTTTCAACTGCATTGCACTCAATTTTTAAAAGACAATGAGTATAAAATCTTCGGCATTGCCTTCTCTATAACGTACAAACCTTTTTTTGTATTGATTAAGCTGATTGCATTTGGCATTCGATTCAATCATGTGGTTTCAGTTATATTTCCATTAAAATACTGCCAACAAACGCCTTTACTCAAGGACCAATTTGGAAAAATGTCCTAAATTTAACTGCTGAGAACATGATGCTTCATGCCAGTTCTTAAACCAATTCTGGGAAACATCACAAAATTAACGACATGTCTCTTTTTAGGTTCATCAAAATTTATTTACTATAGCAATTGCATTAGATACCATCAAATATTTTCAACACCAAAACTGTCTTATTAAAAATAATGAGTGTCTCAATACTGTTGTATAACGTCTCCATTTTATCCACATGCTACCACTACATCAACAATGTTAATACACACTGTGTCAGTGCACAAGCACCATGTCAACAGGGAGCAGGTCACTGCAACGATGGTCAATCCAATCATGGCACTTTCTCCTGGAGCCATTGCTGACCCAAAGGTGACAGTTACTGCGATAATGGTCAATCCAATGACGGCAATCCCTCTTGGAACCATTGTTGACCCAAAGGTGACACGTTACTGCGGTGATGGTCAATCCAGTCAGAGCAGTCTCTCTTGGAACCATTGTTGACCCAAAGGTGACCCTCATGCTCCCTTCACATTCCACTAACCACCACGAAGCCCTAACGTTATACAACAGTACTTCCTTCCTCTATGCTTTCCTCTCTTCAAATTTCATCAGCGTTTTATATCTATTGTGCAGACTTTCAGATTTAAATCCGGCGACAATGAGTGGGGGCACCCCATGATACCCCTGCATGATCAGTAATAATGCTACATTTTACTGGTCTCTCAGCAGATAATACGAAGCCATTCTCAGCGTCCAACAATGTGCCTTTTCAGCAACAAGGGAACATTATTCCTCTCAACTTTATTAATTGCGTCTTTCAGTAACCATATAAAAAATTATTATGGATTCCCCTTTCCAATCTTATATTAAATTAAGATGTGATGAATATTGCATTGGTTTCATCTAAACTAAAAACCTTTACCATTCAGTTTAACGGTATCGTCAAGTATAAAAGTGCCTTAAGCCACCAATCAATCACAATTTAATGGGAAAAGAATACCTAAATTGCCTTTTGTGCAGAAATTCAGAAAAAGCAGCTTCGTCTTCATGAATACGACCTTCTTTGTGTATGTCTATTCCCTTTAAAACCTCAATTTCGAGTTCTTTCAACCAACAGATGCTAAACACACTCAAAACTATAACCATACAATATATGACTCTGCTTAACACACCCAATCATTTGCCATGACCATATCCTAAGTACCACAAATGATCAACAATGAAGAAAATACCCTTCTTATGCATCAACCCCAATTTTTTAAATGGTAGTTATGCCTCAGAAATAAATATCCCTAAACAGATTTCCTGTTATTATATGCTTCTCAGAAAAGCTGTTTCTTTACCAGCATAAGCAGATGAGCAGACACATTTTCCTTTACTTATTAGTCAGGATTTCCGTTATATATGGCTACATTACCTCCACCAGAAATAATAATCCAAACAATATTCAGATCAAATAAATGGAGAGGAGTAATTTTCTCAGCAACATTGCATGCGATTTTCCAATGCGGACGCTCTTCTTATCTCTCTCTGAGAATGGCTTTGGGGGACCGGAAGCACTAATCTGAAATTCTGCACACATGTTAGATTGCTTTTGTAGATGGATGGTTCAGTGCTCCTATAAAAAGATGAAATGTGCAGGACAATGGACCAGCCTATAACCATGGACTAAGGAATAGGACCTTCAACTCAGAAATGGGCGTGCAACAACGAATACGCTAAGCCACAAAAGAAGGAAAACAGGACTAATGGAATACATTTCTTTACACCTGTTTCTGGGCGGTGTAACTTTGGGGCGGAGGTCCTCGTGAGGCGGTGGTCTTAAACGGGCAAGAGGTAGTCTTATATACTAATTTCGTAGTAGTCATGGCGATATTTTTGTCCGAGTATCAACTTTTTTGCCGTTCACGTTACGCTTCTGAAACTTGCACCCTTCTCTGCAACCCATTCTGAAGTTAAGCCATCGCTTGCCATATCTTTACTAACTGCTACCGTTCCTGGGGTAAACGGGGAAAACACCCCCTCTTTTGTCACAAGGCATTGTCTTGCCCAATTAGAATCTTTTGTCTGCACCCCAGACGTGGATTACTGGCTTACTGTATGCTAAATTCTTCTTACTTCATAGCGATGACTACAAGTAACGAATCTGACTGAATATATCTACTAAATTTCATGTATACCTGCATTATTTAATGGGAAATAACAACTTCTCAAGCTCTAAAACGATTTAAGGTTGATGCTTACAGGGAAATTCAGTCAACCAGCTTGAATCGCATTGTGTCAATGCTTTTACCCCTTTGAATTGAAGCAAAATGCCATTACCTGATTTCAAAAGCTTATTCAGAATTGCGTTTCATTCTAAGCAAAGCAAAAACCCTTTTGAAAACGTTTGTGAGAGTGCATTTAGAAGCAAACAAAAACCTTTCCAAAGGGCATCCTGAGGTATGAGCTGGCTGGATAGCAGTATCTGACTAAGCAGTATTAAACAGGACTGAGAAAGACCAACTACCACAAGGACAAGACTGAGGAACAGTACTAAAGAACACGACTGAAGACCATGAGTAATTTCAGAACTGAGGAAGAGGACTAAGGAATGGGACTGAAGACCATGAGTAATTTCAGGACTGAGGAAGAAGACTAAGGAATGAGACTGAAGACCATGAGTAATTTCAGGACTGAGGAAGAGGACTAAGGAACGGGACTGAAGACCATGAGTAATTTCTGGACTTAGGAAGAGGACTAAGGAACGGGACTGAAGACCATGAGTAATTTCAGGACTGAGGAAGAGGACTAAGGAACGGGACTGAAGACCATGGGTAATTTCAGGATTGAGGAAGAGGCCTAAGGAATGGGACTGAAGACCATGAGTAATTTCAGGATTGAGGAAGAGGACTAAGGAACAGGACTGACGACCATGGGTAATTTCAGGATTGAGGAAGAGGACTAAGGAATGGGACTGAAGACCATGACTAATTTTAAGACCGAGGAAGAGGACTAAGGATTGGGACTGAAGACCATGAGTAATTTCAGAACTGAGGAAGAGGACTAAGGAACGGGACTGACCACCATGGGTAATTTCAGGATTGAGGAAGAGGACTAAGGAATGGGACTGAAGACCATGACTAATTTCAGGACCGAGGAAGAGGACTAAGGATTGGGACTGAAGACCATGAGTAATTTCAGGACTGAGGAAGAGGACTAAGGAATGGGACTGAAGACCACAAGTAATTTCAGGACTGAGGAAGAGGACTTAAGAATTGGACTAAGACGATGAGTAATTTTAGGACTGCGGAGCTGGACTAAGGAATGGGACTATCAAGAAGACTATCAAGAACATGAACAGTAACAAGACTGAGGAATAGGACCAAGGAACACGACTGAAGACCATGAATAATTTCAGGACTAAGCAATATGAAAAATAACCAAGTCAACGAACTGGATTACAGAACTGGAGTTAAGACCCGGAATAATTTCAGGACTAAGGAACAGGACAAAGGAACGGGACTGTACACTGATTTATTTGAAACTTAGGAACATCATTGTAGAATAAGGACCTTTGACTAAAACAGAGGAACAGAACTGGGACTGGCACTAGGAAAGGGGATCCTGGACTAGGACCAAGGACAAATACTAAATATTAGAAACTTGGAGCTAAGTGGAGAGGCAGAGGTTGTTGAGGCGGAGGTCCTCGAGGCAGAGGCCCTTGAGGCGGAGGTCCTTCAGAGGCGGTGGTCAGAGACGGGCATGGGCTAGTATATAATATAAAACCGAACTGTTTGTATGCATGCATGTAGTGTGGGTATGTTCGATTTTCTCACTGATCTCTATAAATAGACACATCATGGGACTGAGGCAAAATATGGGATCGAGGTTCTTTGCTACGAAAAGAAAAGGTCAACACAACAACTTCGCATCAAAGCAAAATAGCAAATAGTGATGGGTTGTTAGGTCGCCACCCAGAAGGTGGAAAATTGTTCTATGGTGCCAGAAATAATTCGCTGTGTACAAGACAATGTCGTCTGTGACTTTGATGTTTCGTTAATATGGCGTGGATGGCAAACAACTAAGGTTTGTTGTTGATTATTTTGTTAATTAAAATGCAAGGGAAAACAATTCGCAAGTCGCCAGCACGCGTCACCAGTCACCCAAGAATTGATAAGAGAGACGCAAATAGCAAATAGATGGGAGTTGAAGGGATGAACCAGTCATTCTATTCATCATTAGATGAAACCAAAAGTCCTGTTTTGTTTGGTTTCCTGCCGATGTTTTTTTACGATTTCACCTTCAAAGTATCATCATTTCAACATTTTTACCCGCAATATTTATGGCGCCAAAATGAGATTTTACACTGGAATGCAAAGTGTTGCTGTTTTTAATGCCATTTTTTCACTCATCAAGCCTCATGTCTCAAAACTAGTGTTCTGGAGAGGAAGCAAAGTAATGACATCAGTTGCCAGCAAGAAAACCAGAAATAAGACACACAAACTGTGCTGTAAAGATCAGTTCATTCTCGTGCTAATGCGCCTTAGACTTGGACTTCTTAATCAAGACCTTGCTGATTGCTTCCAGATTTCAGAAAGCACCTGTTCCAATATTTTTGCAACATGGATAAGATTTTTGTCAAAATTTTTGGGTAACAGTCTGATTACCTGGTTGCCTAAGGATGTAATTTTATCCAACCTTCCACAATGTTTCAAAGGATATTATCCAAAGACCAGATGCATAATCGATTGCTCAGAAGTATTCACTGAGAAGCCAAAATCACTAGACGTGCAAGCAGCCACTTGGTCAGACTATAAAAAGAACAATTCTTTCAAGTTTTTAATTGCAATTGCACCGTCAGGATATATAATGTACATTTTTGATTGCTATGGAGGTAGGACTACAGATCAATTCATTTGCCAAAACAGTGGATTTTACAACTTGCTTGAGTATGGTGATCTGGTGATGGCAAACAGGGGATTTCAAATCAAAGAAGATTTGCTCCACTTCTACTGCAGATTAGCTGTTCCACCTGGAGCCCGTGCAAAATCACAAATGACAGCCAGTGAGTGCAGTTTGACAAAGCAAGTTGCCAATGTAAGGATCCACGTGGAGCGAGCAATTAATAGGTTGAAGACATTTAGAATATTAAAAAACACTCTTCCTCTAACAATGTTACCATTTGCTGATGATATTATTCGGGTGTGTGCTTCTGTTTGCAACATTCAACCCCAACTTATAAAAGACTAAATTTTTGTTTATTAGCATATGTCAGAAACATAAAGCATAATGAGATTGTATTTTTCTGTTGAAATTTCACAAGTTTGTCTGGATTGTACCCTTGTACTACCCAAAAGAGGCGCTGCAATGTTAAACTAGAACATTTGAGAAATTAGGGACATTTTGTAGAATGAAATTATAACAAAGATACCATTTTCACCTTCATTGGTAACCCTCTTTAACTTGTTGGATACAAAGGTGTGGAAGGAGTTGAGAGGGTCTCACCCAATTTTGGCATGAACAAGTTTACCTTTGCAACAAGTTACACCCCTGCAACAATTTGCAAAGTGTCAAACACTAATCCCTATAAAAAATGGCAGTGTCATAAATGTCAAAAACAAAATATTTTTCATTTAAGTTCTAATGCTTCTTTCAAAAATATATTATTGCTCCAATTAAACAAAAATGAACACTTACAGGCTCACGAAAAAAGTGATGGAACATAGTAACTAAGGTAAAAGTCACTTAGTTTTTCTTTCAAATGATCCCAATATCCATTATCAAAAATGATTTTCTCCATGAACAGTCCATGGGGGGTCCATACCACAAAGAAACACTTGTCAATTCCAGTCACACCCATCTGGGTATGACATTGGGTAAAGTATGCATGTTTCTTGTTTAAAGACAACTCAGTGTCACTGTGTCTAACCAAATATGGTAATTTGCTTGCACCATCATGAGGTGATTTGTCTCTTATTGAAAAAGGACACTTTACTTCAATGCAATATTTGCCACAGCACTTGCACTCTACAATTAGATCTGGGCTGCCTCCAATAAAAGGTCTGTCTTTACAAATAATAATTTCACATTCTGTTTTAGAAACAAGTTTGTGTTTTGCTTTAAAAGCATTCAAAAATACTGAAATCGCTTCAGGTTCCATAGCCCTCCCATATTTTAGGGAAGGTAATTCAAGAGTTTTGCTGTTGCCACTAATTGTTGTAAATATTGCACTTAACTCAATTGATTGGTTTTCAGCTCTTGCTTTGTCCACACTTTCCATTCTGGTTTTCACAGCATGGGCTTTTGATGCTGTTATCATGTGCTTTCTAACTGAAAACCACAATGGATTGATGCTTTGTCCCCTTGTTTCTTTCTCTATTTTGTTTGCATTTGAAGGAAAATATTCCATATGAAGAAGAAAATCTTCAGATGATTCTGATATTAGCAGGTAATCATCTAATGTGCAGATTAGATTTTCAGATTCCATACATGATGCACTTGCCTTTTCCTTTTTGACCTCTGTAGCATAAACCATTGAATCATGTGTTATTGACTTCAATGTAGAGCGGATTTCTTGGAGAGACATTGGGTCTTCTAAATGCTCAGCTGGATCAAATTTCTTTTTAGGGGAGCAATTTAGTTAATTTTTTTTCTTTCTCCTTTTCCCAAAATCTCCTCTGCTTAGTTTCAAGTCTTTTATTTTGACAGAAACTACCTTCTTGTTGTTTGGAAGCCAAGAACAAGGTTTCGAAGTGCATGAAGGGCTATTCAGTCCAATTCTTACAGCTGCCTCAAGTCGAAAAAGTGCTGCAGCCACATGATTACATGTTTGGGAGATACCAGCCATGCAGGAGTAGTGAGCTTTCATTACTTTGCCAGTATCTTTTGCAATGCAAACCCAGACCTTGTGTGTTGTGTCAGATATCCTTTGAGATGGTCTACAAGTTGTTTTTAGAAAACAAAATTTACTTGCATCTGATATGGCATGATAAGACATGGAATCCAGCCATCCAGTTGAATAATAGCTGTATGCCTTAGATGTTTTGTAATCACTCAAGTCGCCACTTTTCAGTTCACTTGGGTGAAAAGATAAAAAGTTGAAAATGTCAGGGTAAAGTGTTGCTGGCCAGAAGCTGACTCCATCTTCTTCATTTAGCCAACCATCTTCAAGCTGGAAAGGATCTGGAAGGTTCTCGTCTTCAATATTCAGTTTCTTTTTGTACTCGACTGCAATCTCCTGCTGTACTTCTTCTGCTGTTTTAACCAGAGGTAGATTGTTCTCCATTGCAAAAAAACTCTGGCAACTAATTCTTCTTTGCGGCCAGTTACTTTCAGTCCTCGAAGACGTAAAAAATCCTTCAGTTCGTCGACTTTCATCTTTGATATCATTTCAAAATCCATGGCGTGCAGCGTCGATACCAACTCAACTGGAGAATGGCCTAACAAGCTCGTCGACTCTCTTTTGAAGCGTACGGTTTGATGCAGAATGCTGTGAGCGCAGCCTGACAGAGCAGGGTACTTACAAGAGCTTTTAAGAAAGCTGTTCCTGAGGTGACAGACTACGCCAGAAATAAAACAAGAGAATAAACGTACGAGATTTCTTTGCTTGATGCTAACTGAGATGTAACTACTTTGAGATCACTATGGCAAAGAGAGAGCAAAAGCAACGCACAGAAAATCTTTCACCCCTAGTTTCGCCCCAGACCCCTGCGCGAAAGCGAGGACACGGATATCGAATTGGTGTATTGATAGGCGACAGCTTACACAGAGATCAATACCGGTATGGATGAAGTTATATAGAACATTAATGAGTTATGAATTCATGATGTTTTGTCATATTTTAAAAGGGCTTGAGTGGGACGATCAAAGTCTTTGGAGAGGACGCATACCAATGACAATAGTGCACTTTTTTCGTTTTGGCCAAATATCGTATAGTGATGTGAAGACTTTATTTGCTACATTAATGAAAGAAAATGGGTCAGAAGGTCTCTCTGAAGCTGATTTGGCAAGACGATATTTTTTCGGTCGTCACAATTTTCGCAATGTTGATGATAGAGTTCTGTTAGTGAATAACTTTATACGCGGGCGAAATGGAAGTCATTTTTATAAAATTGACTTGATTCGAAAAGCATTGAAAAGTAAATTGCAAGGAGAAAAGAATTTGCAAAAACATCTTTTAAAAAGAATTTTTAATAGTAAATTACTTATAAAAAATGCTTATAGCTTTTTAACAGAAGTAATTGGAGATGTTGATGTTGTAATATGTCGCGAATATAGATATGAATGAAAAAGAAATAGTTTTCTAGCCAACTTACAAGGTCGAGCGAATCAGCAAGCCGCATTGAAAAGATTTAAAGAAAATGGAGACAATTTTAACAATCACCTTCAACAACTTTTTGCTGAAACTCGTTAATAAACTCAAATTTTAAGTAATAGTACTAGTAGTAATATTGTAAGTTTGATTTTTTAAAGTTTGATTATTTGAAGCAGCTGAAATATAATGTTTTTTGTCTAAGCTCTTCTAATTCGTTCATAATCATTTCATGCATAATATTATTCTGATAGCCATAGGCTAATAAGAAAATCGCTTAGCGTTGAAATTCGATATCTCCAGAGAAGAAAATTTCTCGTTTCTAATACTCGATGCATATCAAGCAATTCGAAACATACTTTGGTTATTTCCATATTCTTATTTAACTCACTATTAGCATATAAAGCCATTTTGCTTTAATAAAAACAAAGAGAAACAGACCTTCTTTCTTTAAAGAAGAATATTAATTCTATAATGAACTTTTTTAGTAATAAGATTTATCTATACTATATTGTTGACTTTGATTGACAGCTGTCATTTACTTATCAAATAGAACAATAGGCATAAAAAAGTATGAAAAGCGCTAACAGCATTTCATTTTTATTCACATCTTTGCTGTAGACAAGTAACAAGCAAAAATAAAACTTGCAAGATGAGTGATGATAGTCTTACATATGTTTCGCCAGCTGCTGGTGATGTTTTGAGTACAGTGCAAGGTAGCGATGAAAAAACTTTGGAAGTTTTGAAAGTGGTGGTAGTAAAACACAAGACAAAATGGAAGGATGAAAGAGAGCCAGAGTTGAGGTTAGAGAAAGAAAAGTTATGCTTTGCTTTCAAATTAAAACCTGAAGATTATAACCCGCGAGAGTATGGTGATAAATATGATTATAAAGATTCAAGTAAGATTATTTCAATATCCAAGAAAAAGCTGCAAACATTGCTCAACCATATCAAGGACATTAGAGGAAAATACAGCGATTTTGGTCTAGAAGAAAAATTGGCTGTGGGAAATAAAAAAGAAATAATTTCAACATAGGAATTCATGAAGAAGCAGAAATGGTACCCAGGCAAAAAACTGGCGACAAAAGATTTGACGCAGGAATTCAGTTATCCTGACAATGAAAAATACAAAGATGTAGTGGACTTTTTTTTCCACAGAAGCGCAGAGAAGCATACTTTCGGTATAGCTTGTTTGATAAAACAAGTAAATCAGACAAGTGGTGCTTTGATAGATAGTAAAACTATGAATCTTAATGTTGCTGAATTAGACGCGTTCAATGAATGGTTATGGGGAACGAAATTGGAATACGAATATTAAATAAAGATCAATGTTTACCAAGGTAAATTTCAAACAAACGAACAGAATGAAGATATTCATTTAATTGGATTGAAAGACATATATATTTCTTGTTTGAACTACAAAACTGAATTGAAATTAAATCTATTGCTTTACAATGATCATTTCTGCATTATTACCAATATGGCCAAGATTGGGATTGAAAATTTTATATGCTCTAGATGCTTGAATTGCTATAGTACATTTGCTCAATTGCAGCGTCATATAAAAAAATGTGAACTAAAGTCAACGGAAATAATATATCAAAAAGGCGAGATATTGCGTCATATTGGTACTGTTAAAAATGCTTTAAACATTTACAATATACCTAAAGAGAAATTGAGATTGTATGAAACAAAGAATGAAGAGGATGAAGAAAATAAAGAAAAAAATAATGAATATTTATACAATGATGCATTCGTTGTCTTTGATTTTGAATCGATAAACTCCAAAACATCAGTTTCAAATTCTGATCTATTCTATGGAAAGGAATTTCTGTATAGTGGAGAAAGTATTATCGAAGATGAAAATGGTAATAAACACTTTTTTTGATGAAGATAATATAGCTTGTTATCAATGCTATGATGATGAAGGTAATGTTACATTAGAACGAGATTTTATAGCAGAACAAGTATTGAAAGGTCAAGAAGATTACCTCAGAATTCAAATACCGGTTTCATTTGCTTTGTCTAAAAGCTTTGACGAAGAAAATGATGCTAAATCTGCAATATTCGAACTGAATGAAGATCCTGACAAATTAGTCACTAAATTGGTCCAACAACTCTTAGAATTACAAGCTCAAAAATCAAAAACTTGCTTTGCAAAAAACAGCGCTTTACTAGATGAAATTAAACATTTCTTCTTCGACAAAAAACTTGTCTTACTTGCTGAAGACAAAATATTATGAACTAAAATAAAACAACAAAATCCTGAATCAAATGTATTATATCAAGAAAAAGTTCCTAAAGGTAATAGAATTTTTTGAAAAGAAATGAAATACTATTATATTTTTATATATCTCCAAATTGCTTATTTTTCCACTTTTTTTTAGCTGCATGCAAGAGCAGAATTGCAGATGAATATCTAGATTGGACAGAAGAAATTTCTCTCCATCAAGATGAGGATTCAAAATTATATTTTAAACGTGAGTATCTATTTCGCATTTCTATAACAGAGAAACAAGAGTTCTTTCAAAACTTCCCAGATATAAATCATATATATGTTGATGCTGTTGATAAACTAAATAGAACAGTTTATGAGTTTGATGGATGTTATTTTCATGCTTGTGAAGATTGTTTAAACAATAAAAAGATCTCAGGCTTTGCTCAACGTAAAGACAAACATGAAAGACTTTTCACAGCTACAGAAATACGACAGATGGATAAAGCAAGAGATAAATTTTTAGAAAATAGAAAATATACTGTAATTCGGATGAAAGAATGTGAATGGAGACAATTGGTAAAGAGTGAAGCTGGAGCAGAAATACGGTTATTCACAAGACAAAATAAAATGTATAATAGTGATAAGCCTTCATTAACTTTAGAAGCACTGTTGAATGACATTCATAATGAACGAGTATTCAGAGCGTTAGAAGTCAATATTCATACTCCAGACAATTTAAAAGAAACTTTTGAAGAGTTTACCCCGATATTTAAAAATGCTACTGTCTCTTTCGGTGATATTGGAGAATATATGCAAAATGTTGTTGAAGAATGCAGATTTTCTACTGCAGATCAACGTTTATTAATTAGTTCTTACTTCGGTGAAAAATATGGATTAAATAGCGTCTTAGCAAAATGGTACCTTGATCATGGATTAGAAATTACGAAAATCTATTCCTTTATTCAATACAAACCTAAAGTAATATTTAATGATTTTGTTGAAAATATTGCTAGAGACCGTGTACGAGGTGATAAAGATCCTTCTTCAAGTATGCGAGCTGAAACATCTAAATTAATCGGCAATTCAGCATTTGGAATAACGATTATGAATAAAACAAAACAACGAGATGTAAATTATTTTATAAAGGGCATTCCAAATAGACGAAGCTTAAATATCGGTCAAGTACTAAATGGACAATTAATGAAGCATGGATTAATTGAAGTCATCTCACCAAAACGAATAATAACAGAAAATCAGGTGCATTACATCGGTTGGAATGTGTTCTGCTATGCAAAACTTAGAATGCTCCAATGTTATCATTACTTTTTTAAAGTTGTACTCGTTCCCGGCTCATTCAAATTATGCGAAATGGATACCAACAGTTTGTACATATGTTTTAAAAATGGTAAATCATGTGAAGATAATGTGAAGCCTGAATTAAAAAAAAATGGAATCTATGATAAATTAAAACAAGAATATTTCATAACTCCTTCGGCAAAATTTGGCAAAAGAACACCTGGAAAATTCAAATTGGAATTCGAAGGAACTGAAATTATTAGCCTAAATAGTAAAACTTATATCGTTCAAAACAAGAAAAATAATGAATATAAATTCAGCATGAAAGGTATCCAGAAAAAACAATTTGATGGAAAAAATCCTTTTGAACTATATAAGGATAGTTTGGACAATAAAACAACTATAAATGCAACTAATCGCGGGTTAAAAAGAAAACATTAAAGTATTATCCAGTATGAGCAAGAAAAAAGAGCTTTAACTCATTTTTATTGCAAACGCATAGTATTGGAAGATGGAACAAGTACAGCACCTTTAGACATTTGAATAGATTATTAATGTGAAAGAAATGAATTACAGAGATAAATGGCGATTATTTGTCTTTGGAAAAGATAGAATATGGTTGAAACAAACACTTCAAAGAATATTGAATAATGAGTTACATCAAATTAAAAATGATGTTTGGGGAACTTGTCCGATATTATCATTACATGATTATAACTTATATTGTAAAAAACATGAAGAGAGTTAAAAAGTAAAATGGACTACTTAAACATGAATATTGAACAAGATGTGGAGACATTACCGAATTTAGTTGAATTGCACAATTTTAATTTTTTAACTGATGAATTAGATGGTGAACTGATGAATTGGATGCGTTGGGGCAATATTCCAAAAACAGAGTATATTGAATGGTTAAAAACGCAAATAAAACTAATGAAAGAAGGAAAATAGAAATAGAATACTTTTTTTATACTTTGTCTATTTCATCAAATGTAATTTTTCTAAAATATCTTTCTAGATATTGATATATATTTCTACATATTAATATATTATCATAATTGAAGGGATTCACTTGAGTGCTTCCTGCAGTATAAGCTTGATTTCTGAAAGTTACAATCACCATATCAGGTATACTTCCATTATACAAATTTTGTATATGGATATTGGTCAGCTTTTCATCTTGTGGATAATAATTCATAACTCTGTATCTTTGCAGCTGATATGTTTGAGTGGCTTCATTCACATTATAGAGATTAATATACTGATTTAACTTTTCTGTTGCTGGAATCAAAGTTTTCAAATACAATTGAATCTTGGAGTGAAGTAAAATTTCTTCACTTGATTATTTCTCAATAAGCCATTTCTTAGAACAGCGCCAGTATTCACATTCGTGATTTTTGGATTCTCACCAGTAGTTCTTGTAATGCGATACTCATCAAGAATGTCGTCAGCTGCTGCATTGTTTGGATTAATATTTGGATCAAAATAAAAACCATCTCGAAACTGCAATTCATGACCCAATGCATATTTTCCTCTCGCAATCATATTGTAATTGTAAGCCTGATGTGGATACAGCCCCTCTTGCGTTTCTACCAGACTATTCTCCAGTGTGTAATTTATATTCTTAAACATACTATGCGAGACATTGTCGTCAGGTACAAACAGATCTTTTTTAGCATCAGGAATGCCCCCTCCGTTATATCTCAACTGTACTTCCATGTAAATTTGACTTCTTGACAAATCATAAAAAAGTCCAGCTTGAGGTCGCACAAAAAAATCAATATTATTTTGGCTTCGGCCGGGCACAGGAATTGCCGGAACAATGACAGAAGTACCATAATGCTGAATAAGATTTTCTAATATTTCTTTATGATCATATTCAAATCTTTGCTCAACATCAGCTGCATATTGAGCAGATGTCCCAACATCAGTAATTTGATCAGGTATCGCTCCAGGCAATTCCATAACTTATCATTTAAGAAATCACTTTTCAATAAATGCGTCAAATGTTCATCTACATAAATTATCTCTGATATATATTCTATTACCCAAAAAATATAAAAAATTAAAAAAATACTTGTTTAAAAAAGCATATTATATTTTAATTTATTTCTTAAATGTCTTCTATCTTCTCCTCTCAAATGTTTTGAAGCCTCTTTTAAAATAGATTTATACTTTTTTGCCACATTCTTCACCTTTCTTTTCTCTTTATTCTTCTTTTTCTTATTTGCGCTTTTAATGCTCTTTTTTTTTATCTTACTTTCTGTACCTTCCGCCAATTTTCTAGAAACTTTTGATGACAAAACAGGACCAGGAGCTAGTGGAATTGAAGGTTTGGGCTTATCACCTTCTAAATTCTCTTTTGAAAATGGCTTTAAACTTTTCAATAATTGATTTTTACTCAAAAGCTTTCCACCTACTGCTGCCTTCTTTATTTTTTGCATTTCTTCACCAAATGCTGTAGTTAATTTTTTTTAACAGAGGTGCACCCTCGATCATTTTATTTACAGCTTTTCTTTTCAATTTTTGAATTTGTTTTTGGAGCATTGGCAACAGCTGGTTTCAACACTCCTGCTGCCTTTGCTTTTTCCTTTTTAAGCAATTCTTTTCCAGCTACTTTTGTTATCAAGATACTTACTCACTTTCTGCAAACCCTGTTCAGTATAAGCAATAATGAGATACCTAAAAACTCTTGGCTGGCTACTTTAGATGTTAAATCACTTTATACAAATATTCCACAGGGGGAAGGGATTCTATCTTGCATGGGAGCAATTAAGAATTTCTATGGAGAGAACAGTCCCCTACCTACAACCTACAAAGAACAAATGATGGAACTTATACTGAAACAGAACTTTTTCACATTTAATGGTAAATTTTACCAACAAATACACGGAACTAGTATAGGAAGCAATTTTGCTCCTAACTATGCTAATATTTTCATGACAAATATAGAAAAGGGAATATTAGATAATGCACCTGGAAATCCTATACCATTAATTTGGAAACGATATATTTATAATATGGACACATACAAAAGAAGAACTTGCAGAGTTCATTGAATATATCAATAATTCGCACAACACCATAAAATTTGAGGCTACATACTCCCAAACGAAAATAAATTTCTTAGATACAACCATACGCATGAGTGATAATGGGACCTTTACAACATCCCTTTACCAAAAGCCAACTGATACATGTAACCTTTTGCACGCAAAATCATTTCACCCTTAAAGCTGTAAAACAGTGTTATACACAGTCAAGCTTTGAGATACAGAAGAAACATTAGTAATGACGCTGAACTCACATCCAAATTGCAAGACCTTAAGTATAACCTCATTGGGAGAGGACACAACCCTAAAGCTATAGATGCCCAATTTGAAAAGGTGAAACAACAATCACAAGCTGACCTCCTAAAAACTACAACAATGATGATTAAGCAAAAATATAAATGAAATCTCTCTTTTGCATACCCGTTGATAATAGAACAATCCAAATCCAAGAGATCTTATGAAACAACTGGCAAATGATTGAAAACGATAGTTTTGTAAAAAATATTTGGTCACATCCGCCCTTTTTGGCATTAAAAAAAAACAAGAATATTGGAGATACATTACACACACTAAATTCTTCTAATTGGTATGTATGTCTATTATTAATTTTTTTTTTAAAAGTAGAATAGATGTATGTTATCTTTATGCAGCGCTAGGTAAACAGTAGTAAACTGACCCCCTATATAAATACAGGTACACCTACACACCTATGCTCATGAAAGAAATGATACACAAAAAGCTTCACTTGCAAATTGCCATGAAAGCCTCAAAATGTGACGTCATTTCTGAGAAACAGGAACGATGGGACACCCATAAATACAACAAAGCATACTGATCTTAGTCCCGAAATGCTTTATATGGGGATCAGCTGATGAGTCAGTACGAGTCTACACAGGTAATACATACAGTAAATATATCCAAAAATGAGTGAAATATATTGCACAAGAATATATACAGGTTCAACACTTTAATATGCCAAGGATGCGCGGGCATGGCTATGTTCTGCGGCGCATAGCGGGGGTTGGTACTACGCCATTTTTTCTTCGTTATGATGCATTTGCATTACTTTATTATTATTTAAACAAAGAAAGTAATTTAACATGACTTTCTGTCGTGATTAATATACCACCTATGAATAGTTTAATACCTTCAGTATTTTCCCTGTCTTTTTTCACAACAATAGATTCGAACTTTTCTGGATTGGCAATCATATGGTTTTCATGTAGCCAGTTGGGGGAAATGTTTGATTCTAGAGTGTTTATGAGATCATCTAGGTTGCTTGAAGCATGGGTAATGGTGTTATCGTCCACATAGTTACGGAGATTCCCACGTTTCATAGAATAGAACAGATCATTAATGAAAACATTAAAAAGCACTAGACCTAGTACTGATCCCTGTGCTTTTTGTTGAAGGCTTACACATTTATTACGTTGTTTGTTGTAACCTAATCTGTTTTCAGTAGTAGGATTTTATTTCAATTATTTTTAAGCTTGGATCTGTGATAGATTGCGTGCTTGAGCTCTTTGTTCATGAAAGGAGCAGTATTTCCCCTTAGAAATCTAGTCTTGAGGGCAGCATGTTCATTAACAATATTTCTCAAGGTATCGGTTAGTTTCTCATAAGTTGAATAGGGTAAAGTTGATTACATTGATTACTCAAAATTGATACACAAAACAGCACTCTTTATATCTTCACAGAATTTTTGTTCATTGAAAGTTTTATATGAACAATATTTGATGCACTTTCTCTTCAGACAGAGTGCTTTAGCCTTCATTTGAGTAAAAATAAGACTATGGTGGTCACTTATGCCGGTTTCCAAGGCTGTTGTCTTTTGGAAATATGATGGCCGATTCTTCAGTATAACATCAATTGATGATCCAAGAGGAGTTGCAAAGCACGTTTTTACCTGAACTAAGCTCGTCAAATTACATATATCCATAAGGAGAAGTAATTTATTGTAATCAGGGTCATTTATATTCATGGTATCTATATTAAAATCTCCCAAAATAATAAAATTATCATAATTATCAAGAACGATATTTAATTGCTCGAAAAGCTTATAAAAAATTGGGACTAATTTTGTAGAGTCTGGAGGATGGTACAGGGAGATTATAATCCATTTCTGTTTGTTTGTTTCTAGTTCTGAGCAGATTATTTCAAGTTCGGGGGATTCAAAACATGCCTTCCTATTACAGACTAAGCCTTTTCTTGCATAGGCCATCAGTTCCCCTCCATGGGCATTTCTATGTAAACACTGAGGTTTTTGATAATTGTTTAAGAGAAAATCATTAGTTTTAAATGAACTATCAAGCTTAGTCTCTTGTAGCACGAAAAAATCAGGTTGCAATTTCTGGATAAAGATCTTAAGATCGACTATCTTGTTCCTTAGACTATTAATATTTAAGAAGCCCAAAATCTAATTATTTGGATACGGCAGCCATACACAAAAATGTTCAACTAGAGTACTGGTACTGCTTGTGTTGCTATTCAGAGATGTCGGGTTTTTACTCTCGCTGGGTGAAATTAGGGATCCATTTGAAGCATCTGCGGTGAAGTCAGTTGAACTATTGATATTTAAGAAGCCTGAAATGGCATTGCTATTCAAAGATAATGGGCTTTTGCACGTCAATAAGCTGATAATTATTGTCTTATCTATAACTTCTATATTGTAACCTACAGTACCAACAAATTTTAGTCAACCAATGTTAACGAAGCTGATAAAGTTACTAACAAGGAGATTGTTTCCATTAAAATTTGGGTGAAGCCCCCATTTGTCTAAGTGCTTTCCCGTTAATCTATCATGATCAATAAATTCAATTCCATTAGTTTTCAGACTGTTTTCAACTAACCTGTTGACCAATCTTCTTTTCATTTCTAGAGCTTGTGAGTCTCCTCGATATACAATCCTGATACTGCCGCTCCAGTTGTTTTTTTCGGATACTTTTATTGATAGGCTAATTAGTTTGTTTGCAACTATTTCTGGCTGATCATCTCTTAAGTTATTGGTGCCACACATTAAAATTATTCTGTCTGGATTCATCTTCATCCTGGGTTCTACATATGAGAACATGTCTTCGACCTTTGCTCCGGAAAAGTTTTTACATTTGTTTTAAACTGTGGGCATTCTCGGTTTAAGTCTTGGCTTGGAATTCTTTTTACCATAGAATCTTTAAGGATAGTCGATGTTGGCTTTCTGTTGAATTCATTTTTCCTACCTTGAGTTTCATTTCTTTCTTGGAATGCTTGTTTATGGTAGGCTGGTTTTTGGACAACTTCATTGTGAGCAAGATGGCCAGGGACCACTCTTGCTTCTTCATCTCCTTGTACTACGCTTTCAAGTTTTTTGTCGTTTTGGATTCATTCATTATTTCCATTTTTTGGAAATTGCTCCTTTTTGTCTTTCTTGTCCTTGGTCTCTGCGGGGATTGTTTCAATATATGACTTTACTGGTTAAGACAAGTGTGACGGATTTTTCGGGAGCTCTCAGGGGGCTAAACTGACACTTCTTTGGTTATTATTTTATAAGGCTGTGAAACATTGCATGACTGTTTTACAGATTATCAGCCGAGAAATCCTGGCACAGGATATCATCCTCCATATCCACGATATTTTGATTGACTAAAAATTTTTTATTTTTCTGGTTTTCGTTAATTTTTATTTAATTTTCGTTATATAAATGTTTAGCGACGTTTTCTATGCTGTCCACTTTTCCGCAGATAAAACCTTTTAAGTCGGCATTTTCAATTTTCATAGCCATACTCTCATCCTTAAATCTTCTATTTTCATTTTCTAATTCCTGAACTTTCTTCTCAGTTTTATCAATAGAAGATTTTTGGTTGTTCTGACACAAGAAAAATGCTTAGCTGTTTGAATTTCCGCTCAAGCATGGTCAAATGTTGATCTGCTGTTTTCTTGTTTGTGTTTGAGCCCTGGGAGAACTAAGCTAAATCTTATTTTGCTTTGCATCATCAATGTCTTCTTCTTCATCCACATCTACGTTTGAAAATTTTTCTCTGTTCTGATTCTGACAAGAAACTTCCAAGAGGCTATCTCTTCTTGTATGATTTTCCGCCATTTTTTGTAATTCTTCTCGGCATTCAGCAAGTCTATCTTTATCTTCTGATATTTTCCTACTATGTACGCTTTGCCTTCCATCAATATCTTAATGCCAGATGCAGTGAATGTTTTCTCTTTAACAGCTTGTTTTCCAAAGTTCCACTTGAGAGAAGAAATTTAGTTCTGACAAGGCAACTGACCTAGCTAGGCCGTGCTTTTTCTCTAAGTTTTTTTTCCGCCTATAATGCTATCTATTTCAGTGAGAAGTAATGTTTCAAAGTCAGCGACTTGTTGTTCATATCAGTATCTATATTCCTACTTGAATGGGAGTCGTTCTAATCTAAAATTTCTGTAACGACTACACCACCGCATGCCATGACACCAAGATGAAAATTCGAAAATGACAGCTTGCTTTCAGCTAAAAATTTCATAATAATCATCCAAACAGAATTTCTGTGTCATAGTATGCCAAAATTTGGAAGCAAAGAAATATGTTGTGATGCCATGCACGGAACAACAGGTACAAGTTGCATTAAGTTTACTGAAATCATTTACTTCCTTTTCAGTCATTTCTTAAACCATTTTATATTGTGACTTGACCTTAATGCAATCTTCAGTATATATTGATATATATAAACATAATGGTGGGATTTAAGTATGATCTGTCTTTGCACTTTTGTTCCATTCTACAAAGACCAAGCAAGTGAATAAAGTGATTGTTATGTATAATGTTTCTGCCCTGCAGTGCCATCATATGAACCACACACTATCTATTTTCAATTCTTAGTGTAAGTTATAGTAAGACAACTTCTAATTTCTATACGTTCATATTTCAGTTTGGTTTTCCCAGAATAGCACCTGCAGTGCTTTATTTAATGACTTTGGCCTTGATGTACCAACGCAAGACACTTGATAGCACTTATTAGCAACACATTCGAAATAGCACTTATTAGCAACAGAGCCAAAATCCAAAATGGACCAAGATTAAGTGAGACCATCTTTTTTCTCTTCTTTTAACCAGGTGGTACGTATATTGCTTTTTCCTTTGTGTGATTTTAAATTAACTTGCCTGTTGGTGGTTGATGAATATGGAGAAGGTCGGTTGGTGTCTTTCAAATCGAGAGTACTTTACTGTTATTAAATTATCCTGCAAGTATGTGAAAGAGGCAACAATTCAAAGAAGTCCAGTGTGGTTCATGTCTGACATTGCACTGTAGTTTTATGATGCTTTTAGTGAGGCTTTTGAATGCACTCCAAAACAGCATTATTGCATATGGCATGTGGACAATGGCATGTGGACAAACAGATGAGCAACTTTTCAACAGCTACCTCAAAATTCTGTGTGAGCGTTTGCACAATTCCGATATAACAACACGATTTGCTGAGTATTTTGTTTCATTCTGGGTACCTAATGTAAGTAGATAGAGATGTCTCTACAGATGCGGGCTTGGAATAAACACAAATATATTTTGTGAGGCCTTTCATAGGGTGTTTAAGTACAACTATCTGAAAGGGAAACAAAATAAGCGAGTTTACAAATTCAAACTCAAATTCAAGTTCATATAATTCAGCAACAGATTCTTAATTACAAGTATAAAAAAACTGATAATAATTGACTGGAGAAAGTACAGTATTTAATATAAAAATGACAATTTGTTATAGCGGAGACGGTTTCAAGCTCAGCTCCCTGTTAACATTTTTGATAAGGGCGGTTAATTAAATTAAAATTAATTAACTATCTAATGTTATATATGATATTGAATTTGAAATGATAGAGAAAAAAATAGAGAAAAAAAAGGTTAAGATAAGAAAAAATGAAGGAAAAGAAAAAGAAAGACAAGGGGGAATAGAATGCCATTGTATAGGTGGATTACCTAATTAAAGTATTTTGTTTCACAGTTTTGTTGAGTTATTTAATAAATGATTTGGAAAATACTTAAAAAAACAGAGTTTTGTTTGATTTTTCTCTTATGTGGAGGGGTATATTGTTCCATATCTTAATTTCATTGTAAGTGAGAAATCTCTTTTTATAGTTTGTTCTAACTTTTTGAATAGCAAACTTTTTGTTTGTAGCCTTGCATGTCTTATGATCATGTCGGAAATTGGTCTTTTCAAAGAATTGTGGAAAAATAGCTTGACCATTGTTGTTGATATCATACATTAGCTTAGCAGACTCAAGACTAAAGGTATCTTGAAAATTTAATATTTTTAATTGACTGAAAAATGGTATCGCGCTGGTTGAGCTTTTAGCCATTGTTGATAAGGGTTGCCAAGGTTGACATGCCCCTTGTTGTTCTTCTGAAGGTTGTTCTGGACATTGTGTCGTCACAGACTGAATCACCTCTGTAGGTTCATCTGTTAGAGGTTCTTCATCACCATCATCTGCAACTTCGTTGTTACTCTCCATCCTGTCCCTACTTCTTTGCCAGGCTTCCATTTCAGACAGGGTTGCTTGTTGTTCCTCTTCCGACACTGGGTTCTAGCTCGCTTTCAATAACACAACCTTTTTCGAGAAAATTTCTAATAAATAAACGTTGAAAGAACTTTCTAGAACTTTTCAGGAAAATCCAATAAAACGAGAAAGCTCCGAAACGGGGAATAATATGATTGTTTAGAACTCAGAACTTTCTAGAACTTTTCAAAGGCTTTTCGAAGAAACTTACAGCAATCTGATTGGTTAGAACTTTTCTTCCCAAGGTTTTTCAACGGCTTTCTAGAAAATTCTGAAGAAGGTTGGATCTGATTGGTTGATTGACTATGCTCAAAACTTACAGCAATCTGATTGGTTAAAACTTTTGTTTCCAAGGTTTTTCGAAGGCTTTGCAGAAACTCTCAAAACCGTTGACTTTGTTGTTTTTATTTTGCTTCAGCCTACTTCAGTCTGTTGTATGGTTTAGTTGCGTATCTTGAAGAAAAGATGATTGGAGCAAGAAGAGCAATTATCAGCTTGCAGGCAAGTTGTCAGGCTGCAACCAGGGGAGGCAGTATTTCAGAACAACTGCTCCATTGGTCTGACATCTGAGTTGAATGATGCTTACTAAGTGTTGATGGTGCAAGCAAGTATTTCATAGCAGATGTATAAGCTGTTTCAAACATTTGTTTATACTGATTATTTATTTCGTGTATTTATTTCATATATTCATTCCATGTATTCATCTCATGTATGTATTTCTTTCTTTTTTATTTCAGATGGCATTCAAGAATTAATTCATGCCCTTTATTTAGGTAATTTGTAAAACGATAATTTATTCTCATTTAAATACACTTGCTAGACTGGAAAGATCTTCTCATATAAATATTCTCTTTATTATTAGATTGCTGCTGCTGCTCAAGCACAAACACAATCTTCAGAACCTGTGATATTGCAACCTTCAGAATCTGCATTAGCACGACCTACAATGGTGTGAACAGCGCTTCAAGAGATAACAGACAGAGCATTCAACACTGCCAACGATGCCAATTAAGGTACCGGTGGTACTGATGGTTAGGTTTTTAATTGGCTTGTCCCTGATTATGGTAGCGAAGATAGTCTGGATGATGATGGTGATGATATTGTTGAAGAGAGCTATAAGGTATTTGTACAACAACCTTATTGGATGGCGAGAGTTCTGAGTTTTGCAAATGACAGTGATGAGCACGTTAACTTTTTGATTCCTATGATATAATTTTAAGAAATGATAGACAGAGTGACGAGGAAATTCCCAGGATGAATAACAATAGGCGTTACTCGACCATCTGGATGCTAACTGTTTACATATACATCATTCATAGAAGAAATCAGTTATAAAACCCCTTAGAGATTGACTCTGATTGTTCCATCTTATATTAATAAATTGTTTCAAATCAATCAATTGTTGTTGTTGATATGAAATGTTAAATTCGATTATTGCAACAGAAAATGAAGTTTGTGATTTACAAGATGCTTATATCTATTTAAAAACTATTAGAGAAGATACCAACATATTAACAATAAGTATAATAAAAGAAACATATTCCTTTATTATATACGGAAACCATGGCGAATTTGCACAAAACCCTGGAATAACACGCTTCAACAAAAAATACTTTGAATATTGTAAACCAGAAGATATTGAAAAATAACTAGCTAAACTCTTGGATGATAGAAATATTCAACCTCATGAAGTATAACATCATTTCACAAATACATCCTTTTCCAGGTGGTAATGGTAGACTAGCAAAACTCTTGTATTGTTTCCTGACTAATAAATGCATAACATGGGAAGATCAGGAAAAGTATATTAAGGCTCTAGGAAAATCTCACAAAAGTTTACAAGAATATATAAGTCATCTTAAATCTCTTATAAATGCAATGCATGCACCTAGTAATAAAAGATGGGTAAGCGTAAGAGGCAACGTATAAAGCCACAATGTATAAAAAGAATTAGGGGTAAAGGTTTTTTTAAAAACCTTCAAAATTGGATCGTCAAAAAAGCGATTGGCATTACACCATTACCAGGCTTGCAACCCGAATTGAAACAACGAGTTAGGAAAAAGGGGTGGAAAGAAGATAAACCTTTACAATTTATCCCTAGAGAAGTCTGGAGAGCTGCTGGGGTACCAAAGAAAACGCTGGATAAATTTGCATATGCTAAAATATCCGATTTGAAATAATGGCATCGCTAGCAGGAACAATTATTGCTTCAATGATTATGGACGATATGTAAAAAAATGATGGTGGACAGGAAGCAACCAAGTTGATGAGAGGTGGTTATAAAAGGAAGGCAGCATTAGAAAATCCCACAAAGATGGGGTCTGCACTAGCACGAGCAGCAGTTAGACAAGCAATTAAGCAAGGAGGAAGAGCAGTGACAAGAAATATTTGCAAACAATCAGTAAAGAATTTTGCATTTAAAGGAGCAAACGCAGCTGCAAAAGGCGGTGCCATAGCTGCGACTGGTTTAGGTGTTGAGACTGGTTTATAAAAAATTAGCTGGTGGTGGTGTGAGAAGAAAGCGTAAAAAGCAACTCAATGGTGGTAGGAAAAGAACATATACTGGAAAACGTAGACGAAAGAAAAGAAAAATTTGCTAAACTTGTTTTCATGATTTAATGTTAATAAAAATGACGTAGTGATCTGATTGGTTGGAACTTTCCAGAAGAAGAAAAAGTCCCAGATTATGATGTAAAAATCCTGCAATCAGATTGGTTAGAACTTTCTAGAACTTTTTGAAGACTTTTCAAGAAAAGTCCCTAATAATCCTACAATCTAATTGGTTAATTGACGTTATAGCTAGATGTTAAGAATTTTTTATAAATAGATTTTACCTATTGTATGAGATATTTAAAATTTGTTATAAATATGAGTTACGATTTGAGATCTTTGACTTTATCTGGAGTAAGCGGAAGCGGCAAAACGACTTGGGTAAAAAATCTGTTGAAAAATTATAACAATATAATTGATTATAGCAGACAATGTCCCAGTCTTATGTGGATCTCAGGAACAAATCAACCTGAATTGTTTGAGCACGTTAGAAAAAGTTTTAACGGGAATTGTAGATTTATTACTGAGCTACCTGAAACTTGTATGAAGAAATCGAAAGATAGGACAAAAGATTAACTATTGTTATCGATGATTGAATGCATGAAATTGCCAACTTTAAAGATTTGGGAAAATTGTTCACAAAAGGAAGATCTCATCTAAACATCAACTTCATTGTTATGATGCAAAATCATTTCCAAGAGGAACAGAAATGAGAAATTTGTCTCTAAATACTCAGTATCAAGTTTGTTTTCAAGAATCCTCACGATAGAAGTCAAATTAGATTTCTTGCACAACAAATTATGCCCTCATCTCCAAAAACATTCCTTGACATTAACAATGATGCAACAGCAAGAATGTATGGCTACTAACTTTGTGATTTCACACAATCGATTGGAGAAGATATGAAGTCAGTAAAGTCTTTAAAGAAAGATATCCAGTAATGTATGAAATTGAAGATCTACAAGGTGAAAAGATAGTTGATCGTTTTTACAAGAAGAGCTACAGGGTGTGCATCTTCTAAAAACATTTGTTGTCGAGCAAGAAAAAAAGAGGCAAAAACTTTTATTTAATCAGATTGAGAGGTTATCCTCCACAATTTGATGAGTGGGTAGCTGAAAGTCGATTGGAGACAATATGATTGATGAAGAATTTGATTTGGTTCTTTCTTCAGCATTTGCTACCGATAGAATGAAATTAGTAGATTTCACAGTTGATTTACCTCACGTATTTCAATTAAACAATTAAAGAAAATAGGAAATGGCATTGTTGCAAATGAAGTTGCCGGATAGAGGAGAAAATTCTTTGCAAGATCAATATTGGTTTTCAATAGCAAATGAGTATGTAACAATCACGGATGAAGAGGATGAAGTGTTGAAAACTAAGAAAAAAAGAGGCAAAAACTTTTATTTAATCAGATGGAGAGGTTATCCTCCACAATTTGATGAGTGGGTAGCTGAAAGTCGATTGGAGACAATATGATTGATGAAGAATTTGATTTGGTTCTTTCTTCAGCATTTGCTACCGATAGAATGAAATTAGTAGATTTCACAGTTGATTTACCTCACGTATTTCAATTAAACAATTAAAGAAAATAGGAAATGGCATTGTTGCAAATGAAGTTGCCGGATAGAGGAGAAAATTCTTTGCAAGATCAATATTGGTTTTCAATAGCAAATGAGTATGTAACAATCACGGATGAAGAGGATGAAGTGTTGAAAACTAAGAAAAAAAGAGGCAAAAACTTTTATTTAATCAGATGGAGAGGTTATCCTCCACAATTTGATGAGTGGGTAGCTGAAAGTCGATTGGAGACAATATGATTGATGAAGAATTTGATTTGGTTCTTTCTTCAGGATTTGCTACCGATAGAATGAAATTAGTAGATTTCTCAGTTGATTTACCTCACGTATTTCAATTAAACAATTAAAGGAAATAGGAAATGGCATTGTTGCAAATGAAGTTGCCAGATAGAGGAAAAAATTCTTTGCAAGATCAATATTGGTTTTCAATAGCAAATGAGTATGTAACAATCACGGATGAAGAGGATGAAGTGTTGAAAACTAAGAAAAAAAGAGGCAAAAACTTTTATTTAATCAGATGGAGAGGTTATCCTCCACAATTTGATGAGTGGGTAGCTGAAAGTCGATTGGAGACAATATGATTGATGAAGAATTTGATTTGGTTCTTTCTTCAGGATTTGCTACCGATAGAATGGAATTAGTAGATTTCACAGTTGATTTACCTCACGTATTTCAATTAAACAATTAAAGAAAATGGGAGATGGCATTGTTGCAAATGAAGATGCCGGATAGAGGAGAAAAGTCTTTGCAAGATCAATATTGGTTTTCAATAGCAAATGAGTATGTAACAGTCATGGATGAAGAGGGGAAATTGCTTACTTGGGGCATATATGACCTTTTTAATGAAAAAATCTTGATAAAAACATTATTTAATCAAGCAATAATACTCTCATGTATTATGAATTCAAAAGGCTTTTCAATGACAGGGTATTGAATTTCCCTTAGTTTGGTTATCAGCTAAAAAACATGTTATCAGTATCATTGATTGGTGGAAAGATACAGTTTGAAATGAAAAATGATTTGAAATCATTGGGATATTCAAGATATCAAGGAAAGCGTTTGAGAATTTCCAGTGCACTTCTCATAAAATTTTCAAGACCATTGGCACATTCCTCAGCTTGGATGATGAAATGAATCACACTTTACAAATGTTGAAATACTTTGCATACAAGACTTCTGATAGCATACAACCTCACCAGGCTATGTATCTGCCTGTATATAAGAAAAAGGCAGATGGTGATCCGTTAACTGGAGGAAAGATCAACTGTTTGAGTAGAATAAAGGATGGTATTCATCTAAATGAACATACATCTATGAATATAGAATGCGATCTATTGGAAAGTAACTATCTTGGTGGTATTGAGAAAAGGCGAGTTTTAAGAAAACTAACATTTTACGGTACAGATCTTGATACATATGTTAGATATTATGCTCCAAACAATATAATTTTCACCCCATTGGAGAGGTTGCTAAATGATTGGTAAACGATGATGAGAATCCTATAAAATTAACATCTCTCTATTCCGCAAAGCAATATATCGGAGAAACATCACTAACAGTTAGAATTAGACCGGTAATATGAATGTAACTTTAAATAATAGACATGTAAATTTTGTTAATCCACTTCCAGTGGATACCAGTTGGAAATGTAGTATGATTGCTTGTACGCTATATTGAAAAGAAAAGATCAGAATGAAAAAGTGTTTGCTGTTTGTTGTGATTTCATTATAAGTAATGATTCTGTTCCTCTATTGGGTATAGTTATTGACAATGCAAAATCAATTCACAGATCAACTATAAATCCTGCATCGTATAGAGTAACAAGATCTGATATAAAGTCATTTGATATCAAAATCATCAACTGGAAAACGTTGGAAGAGATATCGAATAAATTTGAAGACGATTGTCAGATTGACTTGTTTTTCAGCAAAGATGATTAACGACTTTTATCTTACATGTACCAACGATTTGGATTCAGCAATAAAACGTAAAGAACAATTACATTTTCATGGAAAATGGGAGGTGGCATTAGTGGAAATGGTCTACAAACTGAGCGATAAATTTGTATTTAATCCTGCAGAATTCAAATACGGGAAATATGAACCCTGGCGAATGATGGGATTTTTCCAAATTGGTACCGACAAGGTTGGTTTTGAAGATTTGAATGTGAGATTGGTAATATCCGATGAATATACAAAGAAATGGAATCAAGCAGCTGATAAACGCGAGTATTACGTACGTCTTAGCCACTTTATTGGTGAAATCACAGAGGGGAGATGCCGTTCACAAATTAACAATGAGAGAAATTGTTTCAATTATGAATGAAGACATTCGCGTGCAAAAAGGAAGAGTAAAAGAATATGTAAAAGAATTAGGTTTGTCTTACGAAGGTCTTTCCAAAGTATGTTAGAAGAGTTGCATTAGGAAAAGATTTGTGTAAATTGTTTGGTTTCGTTGAAGCTACAGAAGAATATAATAATAACATGAATAATGTTTATTACAGAGATGTGAGATGGACACCATGTCCATTTACTGGAACTTATCTAGAAAAACTATTAACAGATTATGTATTCAAAGCAATCGAAAGAACGACTGATGTGGTGGGTGATGAACATTTCCAAGTCAATGCAGAAGGGAAGAATATGTTTATATATTGCTCGCTGTTAGACTATCGAGTAGTTGGAAAAATTAGCACGCCGCTGCTACGCTTCACCCCATTGAAAATTAAACAAGCATGTTGTAAATTTTGTGGAATTTGAAAATTTGTTCTACTATCCATTGTTGTACAACAATATGAATGAATTTACTATAAAAGTCTGAGTTGAGAAAAGAGGTACAATTCTACAAAACAAAGACAACATTCTTGCTACACTTTAGAAGGAAACATGTATGATTTCCCAATTTACAAATCAACTCCGTATTTTTACACCTATCAACATGGAAGAAGAGTAGGTAGTATTTTCAGGAAAGCTGGATCTTTTTTTAAAAGAGTTGTTAAAGCTGCAATGCCAAATTTAAAGAGACAAGGTGTAAAAGCTGCTGAGAAAATTTTGAAACCTGTTTTACAAGAAGAAGGAGAGAAGGCAGTTAATCGGATATTAGCTGGTGAGAATGTTTGAGAAGTTGCAAAAGATACTACCGAATCTTCTATGAGAGGAACTAAAAGAAAAGCCACTCAAGAAATTGTTGATGTCATAAAGAAGACGGCGAAAAAATCGTCTGCTGGTAAGAAATCGTCTGTTGGTAAGTAAGCGACTGCTGGTAAGAAATTGTCTGCTTGTAAGAAATCAAGGGGTCGTCCTAAAAGATCTATAAAAGAAAGCACCATCAGAGGGATATTCATGCCTAAGCAGTCGTTAAAAAAAAGAAGAGCTAAGCAACCTGATTTGAGAAAAACTTTGTTGAAGAAACTGTTGAAGAAGAAATTGCAACAATGAGTATAAAGCCAGAATATACTGAATGTCCTAGTGAAGGTTTGGATTTATTCTGCGCACCAGTAGTTCAAAACAATATCAAGTATTTTAAAGATGTTGAATATTTTCCCCAAACTGCTGCTGTCAATGCCTCAAAACAAACTGTTGTGTTTGACATTCCTGTTCAGCCTCATCATATGATTGACTTGAATCATTGCTGTTAAAAAAGTAGATAGAAGTGATATTGGAAAAACCACCACAGAGTTTGCTGGAGTAATAAATAATATTAGCCAATCCATGTGGAAACAGATAGAGTTGGTTTTGAATGACACTCCCGTCACAGAAGCAAATGGAATGTATGCCTATCAATCTTACATGAAAACAATTATGACATTTGATGAAACCAGAGCTAAGAACTATTTGAAAATGACAAACTGGGTCAGTAATACAATTGGCAAAGAAAATGTTGGCTTTCCAACAACCACATTATCATAAAAAAATCTGGGTTTAAATGCAAGATCTGCAGCATTTGATGATAATGAAAAGGTTTAAGTGTTTACAAAACCTCATGTTAACATTTGCAATCCAAGCAAATACTTGCTGCCTGGCGTTCATCTTCAATGGCAATTGAGTCCAAACAGTGATGTGTTTTGTTTGATGAGGAAAACTGAAAACACTTCACGTCTGTACATTTTCGATGTGAAACTGGTGCTTCGTCACATACATGTTAAAGATGATGTATTGAAAGGAATTGAATGAACGCTTATGAAAACTAATGCAATTTACCCAGTCTGTCAACCTCACTTGGCAAGCTAATTAATCAATACCGCAACAACCAGTTGGGTTCAAGACAATGTGTTCAACGGAAAGATTCCAAACAGATTGTTTTTTTGCGCTGGTTCATAATTCATCATTCAATAGAGCAGATGAAGGAAATTCGTTTAACTTTGAACATGTTTCTGTTTTTGCTGTTCAAGTAACTGTTGACAACCAAGAAGTTACCCTGGCACTTAGATTGAATTATGATGATAATGATGATTACTTTGATGCCTATAGTCGTTTGGTGACCAGCTTGAATAATTCACCTAGCCTAATTGATTACAATAGATTCAAACAAGGATCAGCAATTTATGGTTTTGATTTGACACCGAAGGAAATTGTGCAGATGAGCAATATTTGCTTAAAAGAGAGGGTAATCTGAGAATAAGTATAAATTTGCAAACGCTGTTGACAGTTTGATGAACATTGTAATTTTGGATGAATTTGATAGGGTCATTCAATTTGATAGTCATAGTAACGTCATTCGAGATGGGTAATTATGGATGATATAACGATTAATAACTTACTTGCAAAACGTGAAAAGCTACCTCATTTCCATGACGTATTCGGGAAAGATGAAATCAAAAACATCGACATTCATTCTCTACCTTGTTCATTTATTTTCAATAAAGATAATTTTACTGGCAAAGGAACCCACTGGGTAGCTGTCTATATTGCCGATCGTGGTCGATTGGATTTCTATGATTCGTTTGGTGAACTTCCTATGCTGAAAGAATTTCTTGACTTTATTAGTCAGTTCAAGCTCGCTTATAACAAGTTTCAAGTTCAATGCTATGAGACTGCTACATGCGGACAACATTGCATATTCTTTTTAATTAATAGAACAAAAAGCGTTTCAATTAACTCATTGATTGATAAATATATTTCAAAATTCAGAACAAGTTGGATAACGATTTATTTGTTTAAAACTATGTTAAATGAAGATATAATTTTACTTACGGAAAGTAAAGGGTTTACTTAAGAAAAGTGCTTACTTGCCTGTACTAATTTACTTATTTGAAAATAAATCAAGATTTTATACTTTCCGCTTAGGCCCAAATTTCCCTTCGAGCGAAAAAATCCCAAATGAGTTCGACACAAATGTTGAAATTCCTCCCGAAGCTACAGCATGGGCCTAAATCTTGGTACCATTCGATTCCCCATGAAGTACTCTATGTAATACTGCATGAATCAAACGTCTCCAGTGAGAGGCAGAGCTAATATGGCCGACAAAACTATTTGTTGCAAATTTGCAACTCTGGTGAGTAAAGGGTTAAAACAGTTTGTTAAAACAGTTTAGAAAATTGTTACAACAGTTTAGAATAATGTTACAACAGTTTGTTAAAATATTTTGTTACAACAGCTTAGAATAATGTTGAAACAGTTTGTTAAACAGTTTAGAATAATGTTAAAACAGTTTGTTAAACAGTTTAGAATAATGTTAAAACAGTTTGTTAAAACAGTTTAGAATAATGTTAAAACAGTTTCTTAAAATAGTCGATTAAAAACAGTTAAATGTTCAATCAATATTTTCTTCTTCACAGCGTCTTTCTAGCAAATAATGTCCATATGGCAGCGTGTTAAATCCATTATCAAGAAAGTACCTTTTATCATCAAAGGGATTCAGCAAGGTCTTTTTTCTTTCCGTAGTGTATATGGTGTGACAGTGTGATTCAATGTTGCATTGAGTGTGTGCATCCACTCTCTTTTTCATCAAACATTTCACATAATCTCCATGCCCCATTTGCTTATTCACAACATACTTTTTGATTCCTTTTGCTCTTTTGATCATATTTCCCTCATCGATTTGACAGCTATACATCTTTGATCTCAAGCCAAGAAATTCTTTCATTGTCTTGCTAATATTCAATATGCTGAAACCAATATACATTGGTTTGTTGAGTGTAACTTTCCTCAACTTTTCTCAACCAAAAGCATGTCTTCATTGATTTCAATTACACCATAAAAGTATTTGATTCCATGAATATTTCTTTCCTTACCATCTTCATTCACGTCAGTATGAGCACCAGTCTGTGCAGTCATGATCTTTTCTTTCGAATTGGCAATGATCTTTGTATTTCTGCCTTTCAAATTCTTCAGGACATGATGCATGTCATACCCTTTTAGATTGTGGTAGACCATTGGGATCGTGTGAGTGTTTGTTATTTTATGCAGATGATTACAGTTGCAATACTTACAAGCCGATCATGTGCAAAGTTCTTTAACTTTGGCTTTGAATATTCTTGTATTTTGGTGAATTGGATTGGCTGCACTTACTTGATTGATCTTTGACTTCAAATTTATATTGACACTTTATGTGAAAGCACAACTTGAAGCCTTCTGGAATACGGCAATCAAGCCTCCATGTAACTCATTCTTGCCATCAGGTTTATCAATAGTGAAATCACTATTGTCAAAATGGAAGCACACACCACTTTGATGAACTTTAAGTTGGTTTATCACTTCATTGGCTAGTGCAGTTTCGATCTGAATTGCTTGATACCTTGGAACAGATAGGCCATCATCATTCAGTAGTTTAATGAAGCTACTGCTTTGACTGTATTCATGTACTTGAAGAGCAGTACCAATGACTTACATGTTCTCGCTCCTTTTTGGGTATTCTGAAGCCACTGTTATATCTTGACGGGTCATATGCTATTTGACATTCAGATTTGGTAACATACATTTTATTTTGGGCATTCACTAGTGCATGTTTCTCTAAAGAGGTTTTGCAAACGTTTGATAATGCTGAGAACTCTCTATTGTAGCCTCCTATTGTCCACTTCAACATCGCAAACAATTCTGATGGCACATTTTTTTCCTTGGAAATGAGACCAACTTCATGTGTAGAAGCTGTCTCTTCGATTTTTGAATAACCTCGGCAGCCTAAAAAATATTTCAAGTTCATTCTCTTTTAATGCATTCAGCTCCAAGGCATCAGTTAAAGTTTCTTTATCAACCATACTTGATTTTATCATGTGTGGCTTTTTTGGATTATCCTGAGGTACGCTTGTTGCATGATGTAGCATTGATAATACCATATCCTTAAGATATCTTCTGCTGAATCTGCGACCTGTCTTTTCCTTAATGCCATATTCTTCAGGCAATGCATGGTGTGCACTTTTGATATCTTCTGTGGTCAGAATCGCTCCACTGCCAATTTGTACATCAATGGCTGCCAATAGCTCTAGCTCGGCTGACTTAATCAGAGTTTCCATATTTGAGCCATTACCAGGCTTATAATCAGAATTTGCTTTAGCATGCCGGACATGTTTCACATAACATGCCAAATGATATTTAACATCAACTGCACGGGCATTGGTGATATTTATTGCTGTGTTTAAGCGCACTTTGAATTCTGCATTTGCTCCGTTTTTGCACTGCCTCTTGGATCTTCAAACCAGTTTCCATACATAACCCTTCTCTCAGTGGTACATCAAATATATCTATTTGACAAAAGAAACACAAGTTCTTGTTGAATCTTGTGTAAGGTTTGGCTGGCTCTGTTGTATAAGGAAAATGATCCCCTCCATCTGAAAATGTGCCTGCTGATTCAATCATAGTTAATAGACAAATCCATGGTTGGGAAAAGCGGCAAAGATCAAAAGGAATTGGAAGAGGCTGACAACAATGTTGAACCGTGCACAAAAGCTAATCACGTGACCTTGATCGTGCACACATTCTTACAAAATTGCTACTTTCAGTGATATTATGTTCTTGTTTGGGGAGGATTACAGTGATGTTTTAGATTTGGTAGAGTCCGATGAAGCTGTACAAGATGAATTTCAAGAGGCAGCTGACTTGGTAACTCTTTGAATATAACTTTTGCTATTTTATACACTTTTTAACTTATTTCCTAATTCACTTTTGTGAGAGCCAAAAACTCGCAAGACAAGACAAGCCTATACTAGCTAAAAAATATTTTCTTTCAAAACTCGCTTTGTATTTTAGGGCATTAGAAGGAAAGAACATTTATTGTTATTACATAAACATTTTTCTCACCAAACAAGACAAACCTATTGCTTTATTGTTCATTTATGATATTTAAATTCGTTTTCTCAGGTTGAAGATGGTAAATTTGTTTGCCAAATTTGCAGGAAAACATACAAAAGGAAAGGTGGTTTAGCACGGCATATGCGAAAAATTCATTCATCAGGAAATTCAGAAGTGACTGCTTTGTCAAAGGAAACAGTGGTAGAATTATTTGAAAGTGCAAAGACAAAAATATGTGGAAATGGGTGTTATCCTGATGTGATCAGAGCAAAACTGAAAAATTATACTCCCTATCAAATTAGTCCTGCTTTATTTGAAGAAGTTGAAAGGGTTAACAGGACATACACAACTTCACATAACAAGGAAAAGTTTCATTCAACATTTTATTCTAAGATTGTAACAAAGGCTCAAGAATTTTTTCCAAACATTGGAAGAAATAGTGCAACTTTGCTTAGTTGCAGATTGGCAGATGCCATTGTTGCTGTTGAGCAAACTAAGAGACAAAAAGGAGATGCAACACCTGATGCCTCAGTTTCAAGAACACTTCCAGGAAATGAAAAGGATGGGTTACTACGGAAGCCGATATGTGCCATACAAAGTTTACTTGAATGCATACAAAGTTTACTTGAATGCATACAAAGTTTATTTGAATGCATACAAAGTTTATTTGAATGCATACAAAGTTTATTTGAATACATACAAAGTTTATTTGAATACATACAAAGTTTATTTGAATACATACAAAGTTTATTTGAATACATACAAAGTTTATTTGAATGCATGCAAAGTTTATTTGAATACATACAAAGTTTATTTGAATACATACAAAGTTTATTTGAATACAAAGTTTATTGGAATGTATGTACAAAGTTTATTTGAATACAAAGTTTATTGGAATGTATGTACAAAGTTTATTTGAATGCGTACAAAGTAGATTTTTTTTTTAATTCCGGTAGCTATCTAGGCCAAGTTGGCCTCTAATTACACAAAATCATTAAAAAATCAATTAATTAACTCTAAAAAAATTAACTAATTAATTAATATGAATGCATATTAAGTTCACGAAAATGAACCATTTGTCCCTCTCCAGTTTTAGCAAACTTCCGATCCCTAAAAAAAGTCGTAATAGCCTTCAAAGAGGGAACCATGGAATCGTGGTCCATTCCAAGTGCGCCCAGGCGAGGCTAGGCTTATTTCCCGCCAGAAACCATAAGCATACACACCGTGCTGTGCCAGTACCATTCTGTACGCCCTTTCTTCTGGGAAAATGGTTCTGTCGTGCAGCAATTGCAAAAGAATCTGCTCTGAATCCTGGCTTTTTTGTTCAGGGTGTGGGAGCAATCTGCACAAAAGTGCAACTAGAGATGACCTGAGCCAAGCCAATGCGACATTGAGTAGCAGTTGGCCTAGGCAAACTGGTTTGCCTCCGGCTCCTGTCGTGGCAAGTGTAACTAGTGGTGCTGAAGCCGGACCACAACGACCGTCTTCTTTTTCAGCATTTATGATGAACAGGAAAAAGGACGTTCCTTTGAAAGGGAAAAAGCAAACGAATTCACGGAAAACAAAGAGTGAAAATGTCAAGGTAAGTAAAACATGCATCAACAATGACCGATTTCCTACCCATTCAAGCAGGGCCAGTAACCCCTCCCACTCCACTCACTCTGAATAGCTGGTACTGATACGTCTTTAATTATCTTTTTTTTAGGTGAATGTTGTGCTTGTATATAGAAATACAAATGGTGCATTGTCTGGAAGAAGGGGTAGTTCCCTACCTGTTGAGGTATCCAGAAGATCTGGTGCATCATTTCTAAAGCATGCAGCACAGTGCAAGCATGCGACTTTTAACAAAAATTATGTTAACCTTGAGAAAGAATATGTATTATTATACAAAGATCAAGAAGAAGTTATCAATTTACCAGGCACAAATCAGCCATTCAGCCTTGAAAGGTACCAGGAGCTCACTGGCAAACTATTTCATAGATTGACCTTTCTTCTTTGTGAAAAATATGACTTTGAAGGTACAGTATAGTAGCATGTTTTTACCAATTTAAATTCCCAGTTCACTTTTCAACAATTGTAAGGCATGACATGTTGGGGTTCATGATTTTTTTCTATTTTCACAGTTTCCTCATCAGATGATGATTTCAAAGACAGTGATGAAGAAATGAAACACAATGAGTCATCAGGTGTTAAGGAAACATTTGAGGTGCCTGCATAAGCAGTCAATTTTGTAAAATTTCACTGTGCACAAATACCAAATTACTAGAGTAGTTGTTCTAATAAGAGGGAGAGATCAGAACATTCTCTTGCAATTAAAAAGCTTCCAGTGTAGAACAATCGGATGGGTTGCTAATCAAGGGTAGCTATTTTTCCTACCGTACCGAGAAACAAATAAGTTTATTAGAATGCATAGATAGCATAGAATGAATAAAAGCAGCTGCAGGGTCACAGCTGCTTGAAGGCATTGTCTCAGTGTTACAATGTGATTTATGCTGATTATGAGAGCAAGTGTACTCTCTGCTAGCAAATAGTGACATTTTGTGAGGGGTGATTGGAATAAAACATTGTGTAACATGTATTAAGCTGAAAAGGTATTTGAGGGATAGGCAATTTAGAAATTTTTTTTAATCTAGAATTGTCTTTGGAAATGCTGCTTAAGAAAGATCAATTTGATGTTTTGAATGGAAATGACATTAACATTTGCTAACAACTGATAGACTTTTTACAATTCATTGCGCCATTTCACAGAACACTGTTTCTTCCTTTAGGTACTAGGTGATTCTACTGGCGAGGTTACTTTTAATTTTGGTTCAAAGATTGCAAAAAATGAATCAAAGGAAATCACAATGGCTAATGAACCAACTTCTTCTACTGCTATTCCTGGGTCAAGCACACCCAGTATGTCACGAGTAGCAACACCATATGCCACATACTGTGACATAATGCATATTGAAAGTGATGAATCTGAAGATGAAAATCCTAGTACAGCTGCGTCCGGAGAAATAAGAAATTGCAAGCAAGTCAGCAATGAGAATGAAACAATAGAGGAACGCAAGTATGCAAACGTTCATCCCTAGTAGGTAATTTAGTAGCAGATATTAGTAGATAATTTTATTAAGTTGATAATATCTTTATGCTGATTTATTCTGTTCCTACAGATCAACCCTGAAGACGATAATTGCAAGTTTGCAGTTAAGAAGCAATGAATTCATTAATGTACGTATTCGGAGAAAGAACCTGTGGGAGGACACTGTACGATTCTTAAAGAAGACACCCATTGTAGACAAGCAGCTACAAATTTATTTTATTGGAGAGGAGGCTGCAGATGGAGGAGGGCCTCGTAGAGAATTCTTCACATTGCTTATCCATAAAATTGCCAATGAAGAAGGGCTGCTTCATGGAGCAGAAGGAAAGAAGTTGTTCACAATGAACCCCTTACTGCTGGAAAGCAAAACATATTATCATGCTGGAAGAATGGTGGCTGCTGCAATACAGCATGATGGCCCAGGCCTGCAGTGCTTGCACCCGGCAATGTACTCCCTAGTTTCAGGGCAGCCTTGCTATGTTGATCTTATTGTCGATGAAATTCCTTGTTCTGAAAGCAAAGAGAAACTAAAACAGGTATTGTGTTATACTTTATATAGAAGGTCATTGTTTGTAATGCCACCACTGAGACATCTTTTGCTGTTTTGAAATTTGTTTTACTGTGCAAATTATAAGTTCGTTAAAAGTTTCTGTCCTCTGTAGTTCCCCACGTCATATCCGAAAATAAAGTGTCTAATTTACCATAAATGTTTAAACAAATTCAATTGGACAATGATGGAAACCAAGGAAATGCTCAACCATTACATAATACACTTTTTGGCAAAATCTCGACCCCCTTCCTCTCTTTGTAATGCAATTTTAACCCCTTCCACAATGCACTGTAACAAAATTAGATACCCCCTCCCCTCAGACCATTACGTAACGGTTGAATGATCTCCGAGACTTGAATTTAATATGACTAAGAAGTATTACTATGTATGTCTGCATGTTCATCAGCCTGTTCATCAGTTATGTATTGGGAAAGCATCAAATTAAAAATTGTTTTCTTTTACAGTTGGAAAATGCAGATAGCAGCACATTCAAAGAAAGAGTTATGTCAGCTGCAGAGTTTTTAATTGAGTGTGGATTGTCAAAGTTGGACTGGAAGTATAATGAAAAAGATGCTTTGGTCAGATGTTTGTGCTATTATTTCTTAAACAAGTCAAAGGCAGCATTGGATCAGTTTGTTGATGGCATTAGAAGCAACAAGGATGCTTTTGAGAGCATCCAGGCCAATCCTCGTGAATTTGCTTTACTTTTTACATCATGCAACAAAGCAACATTCAAATTTGCAGACATTAAAGACTTGTGCAAGTTTAGCTTTTCACCAGTTGGTTCCAACAACAGAATACCAGAGGAAGCAACAGCCTATTGGTGGGAGGAAATGTTGGATAGCTTAGATACAGAGGTACCCAGTTTTACCGCTGGTGATCTGCTGATGTTCATGACCGGCTCAAAAGATCCTCCAATGTCAGGCTTTGGGAAATTGGTTGACATAGAATTTTATTCTCAGGAAGGAGGGCGTCGGTTACCTTACAGCTCCACGTGTGCACTTAGTCTCTGCCTCCCACGTGGTATCTCCAGCCAGGAGGAAATGAAAGAAGTCATCGAAGATGCTGTGCTGCAAGGTGTTGGTTTTGGTAAAGTCTAGGGTTGGGAAAACAGCCAACATGTCAGTCCTACTATGTTATTTTATTCTTATGTTATGAACAGAAAGCATTGTACAGAAAACAGATTTGCATAATCCTTCATAGTACATTTTTTTGTAGTATACACTCTTTTTTTTATAAGAAACCCGTTTATAAGAAACTCAGTACTGAGATCAATATTGGTTAAGAAACTTTCAGTACCAGACCAAAAATGGTAAGAAACTCTCAAGAATCTTTAGAATTAGAAATGAAGCATTGAAAAACAAACTTCTGTTGCACTATAAGTGTCTATTTTTACAGAAAAAACAGCTGATGTAAACGTGAATTGTATTGCTTCTTCTATTTGTCAACTTACAGTGTCAATTACCTGTTTTGGCACTACAAAATTTTGATTCTAAGAAACTGCTAAGAAAATTTCAGTACCAAATTTTTCCAAAAACTAACAAACTTTGAGTACTGAACAAAAATCTTAGTTTCTTATAAAAAAAAGAGTGTAGAATTAGTTTTGTTCTGCTATTCTAATCAGCTTCATGTACAAGTTAAATGCTTCCTCTGTTGTTTGTGGTTCTCTTATGTCTGTTATATTACTCAGGTAGTCAATGTAGTCTGTATAAATGGTTGTGTTCTCATTAAATTCAAGTGTAGACTCAACATCCCTTATCTCATTAAGGCTTGGCATTGGACATTTGCACTCTTCTGCCCCAGATTCTTCAGGAACAAAATAAAGAATATCTGGAACACCATTCACTGTTGATGTTGATGACTTTCTGATACGATGAGTGTTCCAATGATGTCTAACTTCATCCAAAAAGCTTTGCAGCACTGCTCTGAAACAGAGCCACATGAGCTCAAGATGTAGCTTGTTGCTAGTATTTAGATAGCCTTCATTACTAAGACCTTTGAACAGGTCAATCCACCAAGTTGAGCTACCTCGCCTAAAAACAGACCACCAGCTCTCTATTCTCTGGTTTGACGGAGAGGAACCTTGCCTGTGTGATCTGTTGCCGTAAAATTGGTCATCACCATTTCTGCGGAAAAAGTATTGGGCACCAGCCATTAATACATTTTCGGTCCCACAATCAGTTCGCACCATAACAGGGCAACCTTTAATTTCTTTCACACAGTTCAGATACAGTTGTGCAGGAACAGATGGCAAATTATTCGACTTGACAACTTTCAACCATAAAATTCTTCTGCTGTAGCCATCAATTGCCCCATGGATGGGGAATCCATAGGGCTTAAGTTTATCGTAACCTTGAAATATAAATGAAATAGGTCTGTCAACAACATAAAATGAAAGAGACCATAAATTTCAAAACTCGTACTGTACTCACCATCAACATGCCAACTGAAGTTTGGCCCATATGCTAAATATCGTCTTCGGATAAGTCTCCTCTGCTGTCTTAAATTAGAAGCTTCAGGGTCAATCTCTCGTAAAATATTTGCCACTGTGTCTCTTGGGACAATGAGGTGGTACTTCAAACGAGGCGTATGCCACATAGACCGGTAACCACGAAGGTATCCAGCTGAAGCCATAACTTCTTGTAAGACTCTCTGACGGACAATATTTGAGTCTACATTATTACCACGACGCCTCAGGTTCAGCCTCTCTAACTTTCTCATTAATGTTCGAAGACTAATTTCTATGCCGTGGTTATTTTTCAAAAGCACCAAAATCGATTTATACTGAAAACCCGCATAAAAATATCGCTGCAATATAATATCTTCTTCATCTCCTTCGTCCGCCTTTTTTTGTAAGACAGAAGAGCACGTCACTCTTTGTATGCATTCAGCAAACCATTCCAACAAACTTTGTACACACATTCAAATGATCTAGTCTAAAACACCACACGAGTCAGAACACGAGTGAACACGAGTGAACACGAGTGAACACGAGTGAACACGAGTCATCAGAGTTGGAACACGAGTGAACACGAGTCATCAGAGTTGGAATACGAGTGAACACGAGTCATCAGAGTTGGAACACGAGTGAACACGAGTAATCAAAGTTGGAACACGAGTGAACACGAGTGAACACGAGTCATCAGAATATGAATACGAGTGAACACAAGCGAACACGAGCCACCCAGATACGATAAGCAACACGAGTCATAAAATTAATGTCGCAGAACAGAATAGAACAGGACAATGGATATATAATAACAAATAATGACAAATAGTTTGTCATTCAGAACAATGGATATATAGTAACAAATAGTGACAAATGTATGTAATAAGAGAATTCTACATAACAAATGTAGCATTTAGTTTGTCATTCAGAGCAGAGCAGAATTAAAAACGCTTTACAACCATGAAAAATTAGTGAAGGATAAAAAATTTAGCATCAAGGCAATAGACCTTTTCAAAGAGGTCTGGGTGGACACGACATTTTTCTGGAAGATGACAGACATCTTGAATAATGGAATCTGTTCTTCGTGCAACGACCTGAATTGAAGTCGTGTCAGTAGAGGTAGTGCAGCAAATTTGCTTCAAATTCACGTTTAATTGAGGTAAAAGTTAAAGAAAGGATTCAAGCCCCAGCTTATCTTTTCAATGAGGAATTTGATTAAAATTAACCAAAATTTGCCTCACTACCTTTCAACAAGTGACCGAAATCCCAGTCATTGCACGCCAAGTGGATTTCCTCCCTCAAGATGTCGTCCATCTTCAAGAAAAATGTTGCGCTGGAATAACAAACATTACGGAATGTAGGAAAATTTGTTATAAAATTTGAAAAAAGGAAAAAGAGTAAATAGACTGCTTCTCTTAAGCTATTTTTAAACCACTTGAAGCTTCAATCAGTAAAATCTTTGTCTTGTCCAATTGCTGAGGCAAGTCTGCGCTCAAATGCACTTGTCCATCAAATAGAGGATTCTTGTTTTGAATATGTTTCCTGTTAAGATGGTAGTAGGTTGCAGTAAACTCTCTGCGTTGTAGATGATCTTTCCACCGTCTCCCTTACCTCTTATTCGTCTGTCTTTGTGGCGAATGATAAGATTGTGGGGGTCTTTCTTGTATTTTTCTGCGAAATTGTTACCGCATCCATAACATTTGCTGACCCCATCCAAAACATTTGCTGACCCCTAGAGGAAATACGATAATTTCATAGGGAAAGGGAGACTTTCCAGAGTGCCAGTGAGTAAGATGCTGTGTTGGAGAACTTGCAGGCATTGTTGAAGAATTTGCAAGCATTGCATTACTCGGCAAAGGCATGGGCATTGGCGGGATTTGGGACATTTGTTGCACTGACATGTGGCTATATGGTAGTGCTGCGTGTCCGGGAAACTCCACTGCTTGCTGATACTGCTGACGCTCTTGCAGCGGCAGCTGTTGTTGTTGTATTTGCTGTTGTTGCTGAAGCTGCTCCTTATTCTGCTGTTGATGTTTCTGCGTCTGCTGCTGCTGTTGTTGTTCCGTACGCTGTTGTTGTTGCGTGTACTGCAGTTGTTGTTGCATAGTTTCACGGAGGATCACAATGTTGCATAGTTTCACGGAGTTTCACAATAGTTTTTCCGCCTATCAATAAAGTACGTTATGGGAATGATAACATATTTGCAATTCTTTGCAAGATTATATCTCTGGTTCAATTCAATATTTTCATAGTTTCATGAAATTGGACGGCTTGGACGCGGTAATCTCAGTGTCTCTCGCCATCTTAAGCTTTTCCCTCCCTGCCCTCCCTTTAGGTTTATTTTATGTACATTAGTGTTTAATTATTTCCCATCTTTTTCCGAGGGGCATTTCACTCTGCAAAAAGGCGTACGAGACTTCCATTAAACCAAAAGGACTTTCAAGGGACTTCCGAGAAAACAATAGGACTTCCAGCAAAGGTGTACGAGACTTTCAAGAAGTGAATTGCCCCTCCCTTTTTTCAGTGTTCTGATTCTTTCAGGCCCACTCAGTTTCCAGTGTTGACTCCAGTTTACGCGTATTCTAATTTTATGACTTGTGTTCTTAGTTATGACTCGTGTTCACTCGTGTTCCAACTCTGATGACTAGTGTTCACTCGTGTTCCAACTCTGATGACTCGTGTTCACTCGTGTTCCAACTCTGATGACTCGTGTTCACTCGTGTTCACTCGTGTTCACTCGTGTTCACTCGTGTTCACTCGTGTTCTGACTCGTGTGGTGTTTTAGACTAGACCCATTCAAATAAACTTTGTACTTTAATTCAAGTAAACATTGTATGCATTCAAATAAACTTTTTACATACATTCCAATAAACTTTGTATGCATTCAAGTAAACTTTGTATGCATTCTTATAAATTTTGTATGTATTCAAATAAACTTTCCATGTATTCAAATAAACTTTGTATGTATTCAAATAAACTTTGTATGTATTCAAATAAACTTTGCATGCATTCAAATAAACTTTGTATGCATTCAAATAAACTTTGTATGCATTCAAATAAACTTTGCATGGATTCAAATAAACTTTGTATGTATTCAAATAAACTTTGTATGCATTCAAGTAAACTTTGTATGCATTCAAGTAAACTTTGTATGGCACATATCGGCTTCCGTAGGTTACACTATATTGGGGGCTACATTTTTCATAAACTTCATATAGTCAGTATCAGTTTGTCGAAAAAAACGGTCCCTGAACTTTTTGTGTTAATTGTACTTTCTATACATCATGCGAAAGGTTTTGACTTGCAGATTAGGAATTACGATGTTGCCATGACAAATTCTCGATATTACGAGTGTGAAGTCATGGTTACGTCATGGCAGTTAGTGGGATCATGGATTGAGCTATTTGTTCAAGACAAACTATATTTTCGCTTGGGAATGCCATACTTGGTATGCAATTAGCTTCAGATATACTAAATTATATTTATTGACATATATTAGCTCTTATGAATATGACGTCATAGTGAAGTCATAACAGAAACTTTGATTTTGATAAAATAATTGGTTAAATTGATTGGATAGAATGCCAAGCCCTATATTTTGTGTTTCTGAAATTATTGCGAACTATTTACGGTAGTAGAAAACATTTTAATGTTGCTGAGAATAAGCCAATGAACGATGACGTCATCGATCTGAATGACAGATTCAGATCTTTTGACTTTTCTTCAATATATACAGCTCTAAGAGTTATGCAGCGCATCTGGGAAAAATCTCACAAGCAAATTACAAATGTCATTGCATATTGACAACCAGAAAAGTCCAGGAAAGTGTAAGTGAAATGTCTGACTACCTCACGAAAGTAAATTTTTGTCAAATTATGCGTACCTTTGAAGAACAGCAGAAAGGAAACAAAGTACTTCAAATTCTTTGACATATATTTGTAAGGTTGAAGTCATTTGTTTATGCATTGGGAGTTAGATTGGGTACTGCATCTGAAAGCTGGGAAGAGTAGATGATTACTGTAGCATTGATAGAACTACCTACAGACGACTCATGCCCGTATATATTATAGCTAACATCAAAGAAACAGATCCAAAAATACTGAAAGCGTTCGTGAACGGCGAATTTTGTATAAAAAAAAGAGAAATTCCCTTTATTGGGATAGGAATGGATCATGCTGGAGACAAGTTTATCAAAACCTTGAAAGTTGAAGATGGCCTTATGGGTATCGCAAATAACAAGAATGCGAGGCCAAGGTTCTACTTGACGCCACCACTGTTGGCTAATATCGTTGAAAAATGTGAAAGCCAAATATCAAGGCAGCAATGGTTCTAGAAAAAGGCACCATCTACAAACCAAAGCTGCAGTGATGAGATATGGGGAGATGCAAAGAAAAGTATTTGATATTCTGAAAGACAAATCAGATCTTTTTGAAAAGTGAGACGAAGGGACTTTTTATAATTTGATGACAAATGCCTTGGTACATGAGGAGACGCACTCTAAAATTCTTAATGTTGAACAGATAGGGCAAGACATGAAAAGGGAATTTGCAAATGAGAGATTGGGACAGAAAAGGGGGAAAAGCATCTAAGCACCAATGACACTTTCAAAAATTCCAGCCTTTTCTACTCTTGATGGCAAGAAAATCAAGGTGAAATCAATGGAAGTTATTAATTTGTAGGAAGATAGACGCTTATTCAGTCGGTTTGCCTTACTTGCCCGGTCGTCAGTAGGCCTGGATATGATGAAAAGTTGATCGTGGCAGTGGCGACATAAAAAGCTCAATTTGGTTCAACTTCCTGGCCCTTATGACGCTTCTGCTACTAAAAGATTTTAATGGAAGATTGTGGCACATCCGTCGGTGACTTGTCTGTTGCACGTGTCTGCTGCACTTATTGAGCACATGACTGTAACAAGCCAGTCAAATGCGAGGAAATATGCAACAATTTTATAGCAACCACTGTGTCAGCACTGGCCCCGCCACGTACTGCTTTACGGAAAAAAAACTTGCATAGCCTCTCGTAGCTACATGGAAACCAGGCTTAGGGTTATATTTTGTGCCGAGAATCTTAATGCAGATGGATGGGTCACTGATACCAGGTGAACGGGGAAAATCAAAGCATATATATAAGGCTGCAATAGCCCTTAGAGAAGAAATCACAAGATCAACACAAGAAACCGAAAAAAAATCATATTACAAAATAGAATGATTAATGATGCAATGGTTATTGTACAAGCACTAAACCTTACTGCTAATGATATTAAGAACTATAAAGATCTTGATGATGCATTTGTGTTGCGCTGCATTCGACTATGGCACAAGGGCAAGCAAGATTGACGACTCTACCGAAGTAAAGGGCAGCTTGAAGAAAAGCGAGATCTCATGTCATATTTGACTGCAAAGACCATATGCTCACTGCTAAGTACCTTGTATCTGCAGATGCCAAATCATAAGGAATACCTTCACTTACTCATGAAAATAACTATGAAGAAGCAGATACATTCTTAGTTATATGCATACAATTGAGGCTTCTCAAGAGCAAATGGAACATCACCGCGTTGTTATTTTTTCATCAGACCAAATGCATTATGATTCTATTTGCCTTTAACAAGATGTAACAAGATTCAAGGTGTAAAAATTGCGCAAAATATATGCCAGATGAAAAGTGAAAGCAAGATATCATTCAGTTCATATTGTTAACGTTGTGCAGCTACTTGAAGTAAAATCTGAGACACTTCCAGGACTGCATGCATCGCATTTACTGGTTATGACACAACAGGAAAGTTCGCTGGAATGGGGAAGCTCTCTTGGTGGAAAAAATTCATGAATATCTCCAGATGAAATTGAGGAGCTGTTAGAACGAGTTGGAATGTATGAAATATGGAACTGGAAGATGCAGTTGCATGAAATGTGCGCTGTCTTGTACCAACCTTTGTGAATGCAACAACTGCGAGAATAAGGATAACAAACAATACGCTATTTCTGATGCAGAAAGTGATGATGACTGGAGTGTTGACATGAAAAAGCAATGTTTTAATCTATGTTTTCTGAATTTGTCATTCAGATTGATGATGTCATCATTCATTGGCTTATTCTCAGCAACATGAAATGTTTTACACTACCGTAAATAGTACACAATAACTTCGGAAACACAAAATATAGGGCTTGGTATTCTATCCAACCAATTTAACCCATTATTATATCAAAATTACAAAGTTCTTGTTATGACGTCACTATGACCTCATATTTATAAGAGCTAATGCACGTCAATAAATATAATTTGGTATATTTGAAGCTAACTGCGCACAAAAAAAGGCATTCCCAATAAGAAATTAAAAAATTCAAAACATTGGCACTCAAACACAACGCAAATATCAATGGCCCTGCTTGAAGCAGGGAAGATGAAGGCTGATGAAGTAAATGAAGAAACCCTTTTGACAGCTTTGAGTCGTGGTGGTTTATGGTCAGTCAGTTAAGCCTTGTGTTGATGAAATTCTTCTTGTGGAAGAAATGAATTTCAGGAAACTCATGAAAAGCAAAATGCATCAAATTGATACAGGTTTGATTTTGGATGAGACAATAAAGATGAGAATGTGTTGGTTAGTTTTAGTACACTGATAAGTGATTCTGAACTGGAAATAGACGATAAGTTCGCTAAGGAAATTCTTCATCATATACTGACTTTGTATATTAGAGTTGGATCATTTTCGTCAGCCAGGGACACAGTACAAAAATTTAAAACAAAAGAAGGCATTTCAAAAAAGAAAGGACTGCGCAAAGAACTCAAGCATATCAATGATGATGTAGAAACAACTGAACATTAACACTACAATATATTTGATAAGTCATAGATATTTACTTAATTGAGGTTAGTGCTGGTCTGTAAAGTTAATTTTAGTCTGGCTTACTTCCTTTTGCTTGATCGTTTTGGTACTGGATCATCAATGGTATTTTGCCACGACTTTTTATGGTCATACCTTCTCTTTGTGTTCCCAGTATTGCAAGATATTGCTCTTTGGATTCTGATACTGTTGTCATTGTACCCAAAGGTATGTAAATCTGGGTTATCCTTCTTCTTCCCAGCTGACGTTGATTCCCAAAGTAGGTCCTGGCAAAATCTCTCTGAAAGTGCAAACTCCATTCCCTTTGACAAAAGGAACTTTGTAGCTTCAATTAGTGAATAGGTTGATATTTGAAAGCCCTTAAATGTTTTTCTGGAGATGAACATTTTAATTTTTGCATTTTTTGCAAAATTTCCAGGTCGGTCTTCAATGCTTTTCTTCCACAACTCAAAGTAGTTCAGGAACTCCTCCTCCAACCATATTAATCTGTCATCATCAAAATTTGTATATGGTGCTAGATTTGGCTTTCGCTTCCTTTTATGTTCATTTGTGCTCCTGACATTTAAAGAGTCAAAAAGGCATCCACCATTTCACAAAATTTTGCTGTTGATGCAGCCTCCCCTCCTCCATATTTTGTCAGGACCACTGACATAGTTTTACTAAGGACTTGAGCAGCCAGACTGACCCGCATCTTTGAATATGGGGTAGTTTAATGTGATCGCATGTGATTTTTGGAAGCACCTTTAAACTATTTTCCATATCCATGTGATACAAGCTTGCAAAATGTTGCCACAACAAATGCTGGCCTGCATTACACAAATATCTGGCATTGCCTCCAGAACCAGACTGATAAATGCAGTTGCGGGCTGTTTTTATCAAATGCGGCACATCCGAGAAGAAGAAAACAAATCGATGTGGCGAAAATAAATTTCTGGTGCAGTAGGTAACGGGTCTTTTGCTCTCATCCATTTCACTGTGTAAGTCGTAAAACTTTCTGTTAGGGGATGCACCATCTGATGTTACAGCAATCACCCACAAGTTGCATGTACATTCCAAGATGAAAACAGCATCCCAAAATAGTGTAAAAATCTGCACACCTGAAACTCCATCCGTTCCAAAATAAGCCAATGAATACTTGAGATCAGTGCAAACTCCCCTAAGTAGAAAAACCAGTGCATGTGATGCCAATTCATCTACTTTCTCCATTGTGCCAAAATTGATTTCTGGATCTCCTAAGTCAGTAAATCCAATGAGATCTCCTGTTGTTTTATCAAACACAAGGTTAGCCTTTAGTTTCATTTCATCAATTAGTACTACCACATATCTTTGAACATTAAAATAGCTATTAGTATGATTGATGAGATCTTCAATTACTTTCTCATTGAATCCAGTCTTTGGTCTTATATAGTTTCTATAGTCTCTTAATGTTCTCTGACTTGGAAGGATGAGTAATTTACTGTTTCTTAACTCTTCATAACATGATGGTGATTTTGCAGCTAAAGACAGGCAGAAGCGAATTATCATAGGATGGTATCTCATGCCTTTTGGATTAGATGAGAAAAGCTTTTTTTGTTGTTCCCAAAACGGCTGCATAAATGGGGTCATGTTGACATTTGATTCACCAAGAATGTTTATTAAGTCTTTACTTAGAGTATGATCAATTCTTACGCTTGATTTCAAAAGCTCGCTTTTTATGTTACTTATTTCATTTTGGAGTTGATTACATTTGAGGCGCTGTGCTTGTAGGGTCAACTTCAACCGACATGGATCAGTTTTTGATACTAGTGCTTTCAGTTTTGCAGGTATTAGCATTCTTCTTCTCTTTGCTTTGGTAGACTTTGTATCTAGTAACATGTTATCATCCAGTGTTAAACAACTGTCACACTGTTGTTTTTACTTAGTAGTAAGCATCTCACAATTCACGGATCGTTTTACTTCAATGCAAGGGAAAGGCTCATGTTCTTCAGTTAGAGGGTCGAATGATTTTGGGATAATGTGCAAAATTATGCCATCAGTTATTTCTCTTTTTTTGTACCACTGCATATTGAATAGCTTCAGGTCTGAAATTCTTATTTTTCTTACAGACCTTTTATGAGACAGGAATATAGGGTGAATTTCAGGTAAATTCCACCCATAAACAGAGACACTTGTCAAGGCTATCATCAATTGTCAATTGATAGCTTGGAATTACAAACCCTTCTTCATGGAAACTTAAAATGCATCTATCTTCCTTGAAAGGAGTTGACCAACCATCTGATATTTTGAGTCTTCTAATGCTTTGCAGCACTTCTTGGAAAGAATCAAAAACATTCTTTGGTGTATGTGAAATTTCTGATACCACCGATCTTGGTTTTCTGGGGGCTTTTTTGGCTGTTGGCAGTGCACTTAGGCAGTGCACCAAAAACTGGATTCTTCTTGGTCATTTTCTCAGTTTTGACAAAAAAATAAAAGGAAGAGAGATAATTATCTATTGGAATTTGAACTTCATTAAACATCATCAAAAATGTTCTCCTACCCTCACTAATCACTCACACAGGGTAAAAATTCCCAAATTCCCTAAATGTTTGTAAATCAATTACAAATACTCACATATTTCCAGTTCATCAGGTTTAAAATGCCTCTCACAGGTATAGACACGATGGTTTTCTATTCTCTCTTTAAAATCCCTGTCTATTACACGACTCTTGCTAATTTGGTTTAACCAATCTGCCCTCAATTTCTCAAAATCTGCATTCTTTGGTGCTGGCAATTTAAAAATAACAATTCCCTTTGTTCGTCTACTTGTGCCACAGCCAAAAACTGCACAGTTGTCACCTGGCATCTTAACCTGAAAATAAAACAAACTTTTGTAAAGGACTACTGTGAAAGCATTATCTAGCTTGCTTCCTGCAAAGCTCCATCGTCCATCCTGTCTGTGATGGCCTTCCCTCCTTATGAAAGATATGCTAACTACTCGCTAACTACTTTGACCAGAGGGCCTAGTATTCTAGAAAACCTATATTAGAAAAGTTTAAAAGTAAAATCAAAGAAAAAGTACTCACAATATGTTGTGTTATTTAGTAGCTACCTGGGTAGGTAGTTAATGTCGCTGTTTGTATCATAAAACTAGAATTGTGCGTATCGATGATCACCCTTTACATCATTTAGCGTTGTTGTGCTGGAAAACGATGAAAACTTTGTGCACGGTCAAGGTCACGTGACCGTCATAATAACAGAACAATAACATATGCTTTTGATCTTCACCGCGTTTCCCAACCATGGATTTGTCTATTAACTATGATTCAATTTTCTTTTTTTCTCGGCTTACGTGACCTGCATGGGTCGCATTTGCATAGCATTTTCTGTGAAAAACTATTTCTCCTCGTCTTTTTTATCAACAAGTAAAATTCTCCTTTGCAAAGAAACATACGCAGAAACATGATAGGATGCTGTTTCTGAAATCTTGTCAAAAAGATTCTGAATTTTGCTAGATTCTCCCATCAAGCTATTTGACCAGTTGTCTTCTTGGCAACTAATGCATTTCAACAAGTCAACATCATTTCTTTGACGTTTTGTCTTTATGGTGGCATGCTCTTGTATTTCCACACTCTTTCGTTTTTTCCATTTCTTCCATATCCTTGTGTCTCAAATTTTAGCTTAGGCTCAATTCAAGTTAGGCTGCTGTATGTGCTAGTGTCGTGATCATGGTCAAAATGATAGCCTGGGATATCTTTGATATACAATGAGAGAATTTCTTGCATGTTTCTGTCTTCTAGGTTGTTCTAAAAGTATATTCTAACAACATATGGATAAGAATAACTTTTTCAATTCTTATTTTCAAGTTTTTACGAAGTTAGAAGTGCTGACATCAGAAAAATCTAAATGCCTGGTTAATAGCTGAAGCATTATCATTAGTCATTTATAACCCTGCGTAGATGAAATTACTGTAATTACTATCTAAAATCCACTATTTTTGCTGACATCAGCAAATTTTGGCCACCATTTTTAAAAGTTAGCAACAAGTGACAATGACTTGTCTAGGAAAAGAGCTTCCGTTGATGTAGTTTATGCTTGTAACATGAGTTGCCAATGGATATAAATTTCTGAACACAACTCATACTACTACAATTGGGAATGGTTACTACAATCTCTATGTATATCCTGAATAATGTCTTTCAATCTCTAATGAACCATAGACAATCCTAAACCTAAGGTATATTCAAACACTGACAACTGTTGATTTCAATATTGGGTGGGAGTAGGGGTTTGCAATTTATTTGGGAAAGGGGACTGGGAAATGGGGTCGGAAGGGTAGGATTAGGGTTTCTTAAACTGGATGCCATGATTTGCTTAGTGTTGTGGGTGTTTTTCGACAACATGCTTCATTGGAGAATGCACAAAACGGGGTGTAACCATGTATCTTAGGTAATTTTTTAGTAAAGTTGATAATACATTGTACTTAAGGAATGAACACTATTTGTAATAAAAAGTCAAAAAAGAAATAAGGGTGTTGTATCAAACCCACACTAAAAGCTGCTCAACACATTATAGATATACAGTATGGTGTATAAAACTGATGCAGTGTTCTAGGTCATAATGTTAATATATTAAACCATACCAGCCCCCTTCAGACTCATCAGCTAATCTCCCTTAAACAGCATTTCGGGGCTATGACTAGTATGCTCAGCTCATTTAAGGGTGCACCCATGTTCCTGCATCCAAGAACACAGTTTAAGGAGATTGGTGGTATATGAAAATGTATATTTGTTGGGGAGATGTTGATGCATACAAGCATGCGCATAACAGCACATGATGGAAAGAAGTGGAACAATGCTCGTGCAATTTTTCACTTGACATGGCAAGTTCTTAGGCCACGGTTTTAAGGTGGAGGTTAGCTGAAGTTAGGATAAATTCAGGCTTATATTTTTGTTGGTTGGTTGGATTATGATTTGTTAGGGAAGGGGGTGTTGGCCTAGGTGGCAAGAAAACGGCAAACAGTAGAGTTTGTCACTGTAGAGGGCCTGTGAGTTCCTACTTGCCATTCTAGTGTGACCAACTAACCCTGTAGATTAGGATAATGGTAGGCTTTTCTGGTTGCTTTTTGGTATTTTTTTTCGGTCGAAAGGACTCATCATGTCATGTCTCCAGGTGCAGGACTACTTTACTCAGTACAGCAAAATCACAAGGCAGGGAAGACATTGTGAGTATTTAGAACGTAGATTTAAAAACGATAGTCATTATCATTGCAATTGTAATGAGCGTACAGGGATTCATGAAGAGCAGAATGTAGAAACATCTGCTCAAGAGACACGTAAGCCAGATCAATGTTTCACCAGTTTTAGATACAGTGCAATCTGCTGCCAATACTTTTCAATGAAAATGTGAATCCCCATTCTTCCAAATGTTAACCCAGTAATTGATTTGGATAAACTTGTGTCATCAAATATTCAGACTAGTCCTGCCCTGGAATTTTCTTCTGCTTCTTCTTTATCCAGCCCAACTCGACAGGTTATAAAGAAAAAGAGTAAGGTATCAACTACAATTTCAGAAAAAACTGGTAACATTGCTTTTTCACCTGGAGTTTCACCACTCTTTCATAAAAACCCTGCTTCGGATATTTATAAATTGAAAGGAAAAATTCACTGTAGTGTAAAAGGCACGTCTGCTGATGAATGTGTTATATCTAACTGTAAGGCTAAAGCAAGACTAAAACCATTGATACGGAAACAATTAAGGGGTGGGGGTAACAACCCAATTGACTGGACAAGTACAACGCTGCAAATAACATACTCTAAATTAGCTGACGTATATGAACCCTCTAAGCTTTCAATTTGCACCCAACATTGGAAGGAATGGTATCACAATAATTATAACTTGCGTAAATCTTTAGGCTTAAATAACACTAATGAAGAACATGAAAAAATCTTGGGTTTGATAAACTCTGCAGCAACTAATAAAAGCCTCCAGTCTAGAGAATCTCTAAATGACTGGCTAATTCTTTTCCAAGACAATTCAAGTATCTTGGTTTCTATGTTAAATTATCTTGATTTTGCTTCCCTTCTGTCTCTTCGTCAAACCTGCAGTTTTTTTCAAGAAACTGTTAATCATTATCTTGAAAATGACATTGTTTGCAAGAGACTTCTGCAGAATGACTTATTTGTTGACCGAAACTTAAATGGGAAAACATCAAGTGCAACACTACAACTGATTAGTACATACTGTTTGCAAAGATTAAGGAAAATTGAAGTTCCTAAATTTGACAAGAATTCTATTCAACATTTGTTGAATGAAGAGCTTTCCTTAGCAATGAAAGAAAAACACTGTTTGCAACAATTGCTTAAAAATCGTAAACCATCTGCACTGGAGGTTCTGATTTATTTCTCTGCTAAGTGTCTTTCAACACTGTTTTCAAGTTATCACTCTGCTCTAAAAGCTCAACAGCAAGGGCTTCTTCAGCTCACAGACTTTAGAGTAGGTGCTGAAATAGCAAGAATGCCAATAGCCTTATTTTTATTTGACTTGGTTTTGACAGGAAATGATAACATACTAGACTAGCAAAGTAACACCTTCAAACAGTCTTTGTTTAGACTTGTTTAAATTGCTGCTATAAGAAATAAGATGAAAGATTACAAACTTATAACACCATTGCATAAGATCTTGTCCAATGAGGTATCACTAACTTGTAGTAAGGACTTAATGACAGTTTTGAATTTGTCTGGCATTTCATTTTCCTATTCCAAAGATAGACTGTCAAATCTCAAGGACCTTATGGGACAATTTTGGAATTAAGGCAACTTTGAAAAACACCCTACCAATGTCCATTGGTTAGAATGTGACAACTTGGAAACAATGTTGAAATCCACTTCGATACACAATGCAGAAAGGTTAACACATTTTCTAACTTGTCAGCTTGAGTATGTGGAAGGCTTTAATGTTGTTTTAGATTTAGGTAAGAAACAATCATGTCATAGCATAAAACAGTCTGAATTTCATCTCAGTGATTCTGAAAAGAAAGGGCATTTGTCATTTCTGGCACCAACATTTGAAAAATGTATTGAGCTATTTGATTACTTGAGCTGTGAAGAAATTGTTGATGGTTTTGCTCAGAATAGTGAAAAGGATAATAGAAATATCCAGCCACACAATTTAGACATATCAAAAATTCCATCACAAAGAATTTTGAAATCTGAAAATGTGCTTGACCAGACATCCACAGTATACCTTCGGATGGAAAAACTATGTTCTGTTGAAATAAATGACGTTAGGAAGCTCATTGACTTGATTGCAAATGATTATCAATTAAATAAGCTGCAGTATATACCTAGCGTTGCAACTTCTCCATTCATTTTTGCATCTCAGTTCATTAATAAACCACTGACATTAGCAAATGTTGAAGAAGGACCTTGCCCTCCAATCTATTTTGTACAATGGGGCTTTGTGGATGCTGAGAATGCAAGTGTTAGTGTCAATTTTCCAAACAGTGGCAATGTAATTCAAAAAGTTGTTAATACTGTTGTTGAGAAGCTAAAATACCATAAGGATGCAATATTTACAGCCACAAAGTTAGTTGAGTTAGCAGTAAACCACTGTAATACCCATTATAATGAATATGATGAAGTTGACATCATTATCCTCAACATCTTCTATGCTGAACTGAAAAGAAAGCAAGGCTACTTAGAAATAGCACGCAGGCTCTTGTTGTATGATGCTGGCAAGCTTTTCACCTTAAAACAGTTTAAATCAATGATATTTACAAAATTTACTTCTGCCTCTTTGAAGCAGGTGGCCAACTGTTGTATACAGTTGGGAAAATATAAAGAATGTATTGACATTCTTGAACGGATTGAACCAGATGGACCTGATTTGATGAAGCACTTTCATCATGCTTGTTCTGAGAGTTTAAGAAGTTGTGCACATGCTTCAATGGGAAACTTCACACTAGCACCTGAACATTCAAAACTAGCCAGCAACACATTAACTGAGATTCTACCAAAAGATCACACTGTCCTTGTAAATGCTTGCAACCAAGTTGCAATTCTAGAAGCAGCTAATGGTGATATAGAATATGCAATACAATGTATAAAGAATCTCATATCTGTACTGGAAGGGGGTATTGGCCCTTGCCATACACAACAACATGCATTTCTTGCATTTAACAAATTTATTTTGATTTCTTTGCTTCAAAATCAAGTCAATGAGCATGATGTAGAAGAGGAAATGCTGAATATCCATGGTTTCTTTGCTGAAGATCATCCTATTCAAAGCAATATTACAGAAATTCTTTGTTTCTATCTGACACAAGATCATTGTTTGACAGTAACACGAAGGCGGAGGCTATAAAGAAATTTATTTGGAAATGGGCTTTTGTCATGTTATTCGACCACCCATTCTGTTGGCTTGACTTTCTCCCAAGTGCCAATGTGGTTGTTTTGGTGCAGATTATTAGGTCTGGGCTCATTTGGATAACCTTTCACATTTTCACCCTATGCGATACTCTTGGTTGTCATCTCTTTTTCTCGGATCATTCCATAAGGTTGCTAATTTGCATGAAAATGTTACCAAATAGTACAAAAAGTTCCATCTTGAGAAGCATGCTGTAGCTTTTTTAGATAGTGAATGAACAGACTATGAAAGACTTTGACAGTTCAAATGATTTTTTCTACTAGATGTCATCTCAGGGATTGCAGAGCCAGCTCTATGTTATATGAAACATACATCTGACAATGCAGACAATAAAGAATATGAGCCAGTGAAATTGACAGATGTTAGCCTTTCAGAAGTTTGGGATTTTTGTAAGAGCCTTTCAGAAAACCTGCCTGCATTATCTTTAGTTTCCAGCTACCTCTTTGAGGATGGCTTGGCTGTTCTTGGGCTCATTGAGGTTCAAAAATTTGGAGACTTCTCTCTAGATCTACTTTTCACAAAGCTCATAATACCTCTGCAGTTTACAACAAGAGGTGTTAATTATGGGCCAGCCCTCTGTTACCATGTTCATGACATGTTAATCTTAAGACCTTATGAGGAGGATGCTGTTCAGAAGCTATGGGTTGCTAACAAGTCATCAGAGCCAGGTCACTGCTGCCAACAAGATTAAAATTTAGAGGCTCTGTTCAACAACAGTGCCAAAAATTGTTTCAAACTAGGCACTTTTGAGAATGTGCCGAATAAGTCTTCCATGATCCAAGAGCGACAGCTTTGCCATAAAAATCTGAAGGAAGAACTATCCATTAGAAACCAAAAAGTTAAGGGATCAATCCATTGTTTCAGGGCAGACTCGATGATACGGTTGAGGGCATGTTGGAGAAAAGGTCTACAAAAAATTTTGTCAGGCCCGGAAAGAAACAGCCCTTACATATTGTATTCAATGCATTCAGAAGACAGAGTTTTGAACCCTGAGGTATTAAGTTCTAGAAACATAGGTAATGACCGTGTAGACAAATTTACATCCGTTAAGATAATGCAGGACAATGGCTGGCAATTGCAAAACCCAAAATTTTCTGAAATTTTGACTTTTCGGCAACAAAAAGCTGCTCTTAATCACGCAAACAAAAAGTAGAAGTAATGTCATCACTCTTGTTACAAGCAACTGGCATACAGGTTACTATGTCAGATGACTGCAAGTCATTGCAGTATCTTAAAAAGGATGGGAGCTTGTATTTTGCCAAAAAATCTGAAATGACAACATGGCTTTATAAAAACTTTGAAGATGCTCTTCTCAACCAAGCAAAGTTTGAGGATTTGACTACTTCACTAAATACGGTCACTTGCATGATAAGAGACTGCATGTTTGACTTTCGTCATTTGAAAATCCCAACATGCACTTACAAAGAGATGAGTAGTCTTATAATTGATCAGACAGTGGTTCCTGTTGCACGTAAATATTTGGTAATAGGGATAGACATTTGACCCTTATTCAAACGTTTGATAGAAGAACAGATCAAACCAAAGGCTGCACAGAAGTGACTAGAGCTTCAGTCCCTATTTGTCCTATACATTATGCAGGCTTTACTGTCAATGAAAATGAAAAAATTAAAGGGTATAGCTCTTGTCTGCTTGACAGGGACAATGGTCGCCAAAACATCATTACATCCAATGTCAGATTTTGTCAGAACATCCAATACCTAAAGTCAAAACGCCTGCCACCTAATTTTACGCATGTTGTCATAGGTAGTCATTTTGGTATATTTGCAGCTTACACAGTAGATGCATGTGGTGAGATAACTCTTTCATTACCCTGAAGCCGACACAGTAGTGTTTTTTATCATTTATAATGCAGTGTACACAGATAGTACTATTACACTGTCTGATTACACTGATGTTTATTTTATGTACTTTGTTATTGATGAACAAAATGTTTGGTCTGAACATAAAACTATACCCAATTTCTGTCTGTACATCAGTATATGGCTACACTCCACAATGGTATGTATTGCATATTTTACATTTACATACTTTGTATATTTTAAGTATTCAATGTAGATTTGATAATTTAAAAAGATTTCAATTTTTTAGACCGGCAACTTGTATCAGTAATTATAATATTCTTTGTAGGAAATCATTAGATTTCATTAACATTATTTTCTGAATTAGAACATTGTTACTCTGTGATCAAAACTTTACCATCAAGTTTCCAAAAAGAACTCTCCCTGAATGTAACACCCCAAAACCAAAAATCTTCCACTTTGAATCAAGCAGTAATTACTTTTTTGACAGTTTCGAATTCTACACTGCAAATTCTTCAAGTCTTATTTCAAGAAAAAAAGCTTGATATAAGAAAAATATACTCGTTTCAAGCAAAATTATCTACTCACTTGAGTAAGAAAATTTATCTTGGTAAGGAATCTTACCTAGAAAAATTTTCTTAATTCAAGCAGTATTTTCTTAAAATGAACAATATTGTCTAGAAGTGATTCTCATTTCAAGACACGTTTTCTAGCTAATTTAGAAAATATCTTGAAATAAGGAACCTAAGTTAGTGTTAGATGGATATACTTAAAATAAGAAAATATTTCCTATTTTCCTATTCAAAGATGTTTAAGACAAGAGAGGAATAAAAAGTAAACCATTACTGCATAAAGAAATGATGCTCCAAGATACAAGGAATTGTTAAAAAGTGGTGTACCACACAGTTTTTATGGCTCTATTAATAGACCATGTTTCAACTAACCAAGTGCAAAAGAATAATTAGGGTGAAAAAAGTAACGTTTATAACAGATAAAAACAATAATTTTCAGGTCAATAACAATTAAAAACAATAATTTTCAAAGTCTTTTAAAGCTTTCACTACGTCAGTTTTAACATCTGGGTGAACTTTCACATCGCCAAAAGCAATCCTCTGCAAAATGGAAAAAGACAATTGCCAGTTTGAAGGGTAGTCCAGGTCAAGCAAGGAAAATAGCCCAATCAAGGTGATAACTGCTTGTGCCATCTCTTCTTTTGGGAGAGAAATTAAAATTTCTTTCCCCAGCACAAGCACAGCTCCACAGCTGGTCACAATAAGCCCAGGGGCAAAGCTTTGTCTTTTGGTCCTCCATTCGTCAGGGTCTTCACCATCCTAGAAGTAAATCATATAGTACATTAGACCTTTGCCTTCAGACAAAAATATTATTATCCCACCCCTTTTTCTTTTTAAAAGTGTTAATTCTTAAGGATGTTTTCTAAGAGATTAGCTTTCAGCAGGGTTAAGACAAACAAATACACATTTACAAGTATACAACAACTGCATTATTTTATCTACGAATACATACATGAAATTCGTTCAATTCGCATACATCACAATATCAATGATTTTAGAGAGGGGGCACATTACAATTGTTTGGAATCTAACCTTAACTGTATAGCATCTACCATATATTTTAGCTGACACGTTTTTGAAGAATTTTGTATCCAAGTCATAAAGACTTCCTTTACTCGACATTAGTAATAATGTTCTGCAAAAAATAACTTTTATAGCAAAAACGCTGATATGAAATGGATGGGTGTGCAGTCTTCAACAATTAGCTTCAGACATTGCAAACAATTTATTTGAGCTCAGAAACTCTGCATACCTTGACAACATGGAAGATATCATGTTTACCAGTCTTTGAGGCTTTTGACTTGAATATCAAATTGATTCCTTCCATAAGATGGACGACTTTGTGATTATCTAAAAAAAATTATATCGTAGTGGTAATGATTGACCATACAAGACATTCCTAGAGAGCATTGCAATATAATAATACACCTGTATCTCAATGTATGGAATTTTCTAAATAGAAGAGGGATGTTAAACGCAAATGAAGCTATCTTGAATAAAAATCAAATCTCTAAGTAAATGATCATTGGACAATTATCCAGTTGTAGCCTTTTATTGACAATGAGCTGCTCTGACCAGCGGATCTTGGCTGAGACATTTTGTCAATATCAGATACAGGAGTGCTCCTTATTTAAAACTACAACTTTTAGACTTCGATTACATTTAGACAAGTTTTAAAAACAATAGCAACATACCATCAGTTGGATTTCTCGGAGGTTTCAGGACATTCTTAAATATCCCATAATAAATGATAGCATCAAGTTTAGATTTGAATTGGGCAACACATTTCTCCATGAAAGAACGTTCTGGCTCAAGTACAAGTAGTCTTCGAATTTCTTCAATAACCTATAATGCTATGCAATATAATCAATAAGGACATAAGTTTACTTAATTATAAAGAAGAGCATTTTAGGCATGTGAGAAGCATCAAACTTACACATATGGTGTTCATATTGATAAATTGTAGTGGGTTAATTTTGAAATGAATAGTGGTGATTAACTTGAATAACCACATAGGTTTAGGGGCTCCCCACCTTTGAAACTAAGCAAAAGAAGAAAAAAGTATAGGAAACCTCAGCAGGATCCTTGAAGCAGGGGTAAGCATCAAAAATAATTTTGGCTCTTCCTTCTTTTCTTGTTATCTCGAGCAACTGTCTGCGAGCTCTGAACTCAAGATTCAAAAATTGATTGATGACCGCCTTATTTGGTCGTTGCTTTCTTTGCTCAGAGTCCAAGAACTTGTAGTGTCGCGAAGAAAGTTCTGGGTCATAACCACCCTCATTGTCATCATCAGATTCATCAGATTTGGTACTTTGCTTTGATATTGAGGTATCTTCAGATGACAAATCTAAAAAGAGGAGAAACAAAACACATTAGCTTTGAGCATTTCATTTTTTATCATGTGTTATTTGCATTAAGCTGCAGAAGATGACTTCATGAAATCTAAATGAATGAGATGTTGATAAATCTCGCACCCACAAAAATTGTAAAGATCTCAGAGATTTTTCATGGTAAAGGCCTTTTCTCTTCAACCAATCAGGTAGGAGATAGGTAAACTTTAAGCAAAGAAATTGAAAAGTTCATAGTACTGAGAATGAACAAGTGTATAGATTTCAATAACAGTTTAACACCTTCAGTTGCTCAACAGTATTTGAATATTTTTATGTAGAAGAAGGTTGTTGGTATAGAAAATCATTTCCATCCAATGTCAAAGTCCCACTGCCCTAATATGTCACACAACCATTGAAAATTCCTTATCAATGAAGCTTCAGTCAGAAAAGTAAATTGGAAGGGAAGCTTTATTTGAAACTTGCCTTGTTGTGCCAAAATCTTAGGCCCATCACTGTCTTGCGTACCATAAAAGCTCTATTTAGCCCCCTGGGAGCTTATTTCATGTAAGAATTTTTTGACATGGGACTTATTAGAGAGGAGGCTTTTAGAGAGAGGGGGGGGCTTAATGAATCATATAGCATAATTGGCTTTTTATTTATCAAGATGAATGTTACAGAAATTATTGTCCATTAGTGTCTTAGTGTCACATATAAGGGCAACACTGGGCACATATAATACACATACCTTAAATGTCAGAAGATTTGCTTTGTACGATATTTTACGATATGTTGAAATTGCATGTGTCTCAAAGCTTCCACATCAGAAATTGCTTCCCCAAGGAAATCATTAAAGCTATCATCAAAGCTTGCTTGGTCCACAGCATCCATATTCACAGAGTAAGAACAACAGTAAGACCAGTAAGTATGTCACAACAGCAATACTGATAAAGTAGCGTGGTCAGTGACATAGAAACGTTTGCAGAGGAATTCTCTCTTTGCTTTACGCCCACTTTTTGAGACAAAAACCCACTTTATCTGATAATGAGAAAAACCCACTTTATCTGAGAAAAACCCACTTTATCTGAGAAAACCCACTTTATCTGAGAAAACCCACTTTTCTGAGAAAACCCACTTTATCTGAGAAAACCCACTTTTCTGAAAACCCACTTTTCTGAGAAAACCCACTTTTCTAGAAAAACCCACTTTATCTGAGAAAAACCCACTTTTTCTGTAGAAAAAGTAGGTTTTTTAGAAAAACCCACTTTATCTGTTAGAAAAAGTAGGTTTATCAGAAAAAGTGGGTTTTTCACCAGATAAAATGGGTTTTTCCAGAAAAAGCGGGTTTATCTGTAGAAAAACCCAGTTTATCTGAGAAAAAGTGGGTTTTTCTGACCATGTTGACATCCGCTTGCCATATATGTCCGTGCTTATGGTGCATACAATGTGTTTAGGTATACAGCCGTATACAGCCGTATACTGAGTATGTAGATGTATTTAGTGCATATGTGCATATGTCCGTGCTTATGGTGCATACAATGTGTTTAGGTATACAGCGGTATACAGCCGTATACTGAGTATATAGATGTATTTAGTGCATATGCGCATATGTCTGTGCTTATGGTGCATACAATGTGTTTAGGTATACAGCGGTATACAGCCGTATACTGAGTATATAGATGCATTTAGTGCATATGTGCATATGTCCGTGCTTATGCTGCATACAATGTGTTTAGGTATACAGCGGTATACAGCCATATACTGAGTATATAGATGTATTTAGTGCATATGTGCATATGTCCGTGCTTATGGTGCTTACAATGCATTTACGTATACAACGGTATACAGCCGTATACTGAGTATATAGATGTATTTAGTGCATATGCGCATATGTCCGTGCTTATGGTGCATACAATGTGTTTAGGTATACAGGGGTATACAGCCGTATACTGAGTATATAGATGTATTTAATGCATATGTGCATATGTCCGTGCTTATGGTGCATACAATGTGTTTAGGTATACAGCGGTATACAGCCGTATACTGAGTATATAGATGTATTTAGTGCATATGTGCATATGTCAGTGCTTATGGTGCTTACAATGCATTTACGTATACAACGGTATACAGCTGTATACTGAGTATATAGATGTATTTAGTGCATATGTGCATATGTCCGTGCTTATGATGCTTACAATGCATTTACGTATACAACGGTATACAGCCGTATACTGAGTATATAGATGTATTTAGTGCATATGCGCATATGTCCGTGCTTATGGAGCATACAATGTGTTTAGGTATACAGCGGTATACAGCCGTATACTGAGTATATAGATGTATTTAGTGCATATGTGCATATGTCCGTGCTTATAGTGCATACAATGTGTTTAGGTATACAGCGGTATACAGCCGTATACTGAGTATATAGATGTATTTAGTGCATATGTGCATATGTCAGTGCTTATGGTGCTTACAATGCATTTACGTATACAACGGTATACAGCTGTATACTGAGTATATAGATGTATTTAGTGCATATGTGCATATGTCCGTGCTTATGGTGCTTACAATGCATTTACGTATACAGCGGTATACAGCCGTATACTGAGTATATAGATGTATTTAGTGCATATGTGCATATGTCCGTGCTTATGGTGAATACAATGTGTTTAGGTATACAGCGGTATACAGCCATATACTGAGTATATAAATGTATTTAGTGCATATGCGCATATGTCCGTGCTTATGGTGCATACAATGTGTTTAGGTATACAGCCGTATACAGCCGTATACTGAGTATATGGATGTATTTAGTGCATATGTGCATATGTCCGTGCTTATGGTGCATACAATGTGTTTAGGTATACAGCGGTATACAGCTGTATACTTAGTATATAGATGTATTTAGTGCATATGCGCATATGTCCCTGCTTATGGTGCATACAATGTGTTTAGGTATACAGCGGTATACAGCCGTATACTGAGTATATAGATGTATTTAGTGCATATGTGCATATGTCTGTGCTTATGGTGCATACAATGTGTTTAGGTATACAGCGGTATACAGCCGTATACTGAGTATATAGATGTATTTAATGCATATGCGCATATGGCCGTGCTTATGGTGCATACAATGTGTTTAGGTATACAGCGGTATACAGCCGTATACTGAGTATATAGATGTATTTAGTGCATATGTGCATATGTCAGTGCTTATGGTGCTTACAATGTGTTTAGGTATACAGCGGTATACAGCTGTATACTGAGTATATAGATGAATTTAGTGCATATGTGCATATGTCTGTGCTTATGGTGCATACAATGTGTTTAGGTATACAAGGGTATACAGCCGTATACTGAGTATATAGATGTATTTAGTGCATATGCGCATATGTCCGTGCTTATGGTGCATACAATGTGTTTAGGTATACAGCAGTATACAGCCGTATACTGAGTATATAGATGTATTTAGTGCATATGTGCATATGCCCGTGCTTATGGTGCATACAATGTGTTTAGGTATACAGCGGTATACAGCCGTATACTGAGTATATAGATGTATTTAGTGCATATGCGCATATGTCCGTGCTTATGGTGCATAGAATGTATTTAAGTATACAACGGTATACAGCCGTATACTGAGTATATAGATGTATTTAGTGCATATGTGCATATGTCCGTGCTTATGGTGCATACAATGCATTTACGTATACAACGGTATACAGTCATATACTGAGTATATAGATGTATTTAGTGCATATGTGCATATGTCGGTGCTTATGGTGCATACAGTGCATTTACGTATACAACGGTATACAGCCGTATACTGAGTATATAGATTTATTGACAACATATTTGCATATGCCAACTTGCGATATGTTATTAACGTATAGAGTAGAAGAAATTTTCTATTTCTGTAGAATTTATGCATTCCAAATAAGCATGACAATTTTTTCGCTATTTACTCTGTGGGTCCATTAAAGAAGATCAGATTAAAGAAGATCAGATATCCGCATAACCATATTGTTGCGGTAGGAGGATATTTTGCTCTGATATTCGTTTCCTGCGCAGTTTTTTCAGCAATATCCTCCTACCGCAACAATTTGGTAGCGGTAGGAGGATAGTAGCCACCCTCCTGGGGTAGTATACGTCAGTTCCCTACCTGGGGCCAACACAATAATATTTTAAATTTCAAAACTCTAACAATTCAACATCAAAAATCCTTACAAAATATCTTCAAAACTTGAAAACGTCAGAATTCTCAAGAATATTTTAAAACTTTAATAAAACTCAACGTCTAAAAATGCAACAGAATGAATTCACTTATCTGCTCGTCCTATCCTCTGTTTCTTTTCTTTTCTTTTCGTCTTCTGTATATCTTTGAAAACCCAGAGAAAAAGCCCCGTACCAAAAGAAACCCCAACTTTTATACCCCGATGGCTAACGCTTAGATTATGCTAAATAAAGTAAGTAATAACTAAATACGGTAAATAGAGTCATACATTGGATTTTGTCCAATGGAGCGCAAGCTCCTTAAAAGGTATATCCGTCAGTTTCTTCTCTTCCTTAGTTGAGCAGATGAATCAGCAGAAAAGTATTTCGTAATAATGATCAGCAATAAAAACTTAATACAACCAGCAACGAATAACTCCAGTTACCTTTGTACAGAACAGCAATAAATTCCAAGTATTAAAAGTAGTTTCATATGATTCCAAAAAACGTAGTTAATTTAATTCCAACAACTTGTTTATCCAACTCAAAGTGAGATAAGTGTGCAGATAAAGAATTACAAGAATTATTAGTCGATGCAGATGAAATTGAAAATTGTTAACATGATGGGGCAGAGAAAGTAAAAAAAAAACAGAAATAAGCTTCTCACAAAAAAGCATCCAGTATATACAATAGCTGCACTAAATAGTTTGATTGATATCTTTTTGCACATTTTATCTCAAGAAGCTCATATGTAAAGGAAAATAAAAGATTTCTCTTATGAAGTTGAAAGATGCATTTCCTTTCAACGGGGGCGGGTTATGGGTCAAATTTTAAGTAGGTCTGGGGCCAGCATATTGAAAATGGTACCGTTGGCTAGAACAATATTTCCCCGCTACCAAATTGTTGCTGTAGGAGGATATTACTGAAAAAAACTGCGCAGTTAACGAATATCAGAGCAAAAAAGGTGCGGTGGCTACTTGATGTTGGGTTTAAGGGACTGGGCCCAAATTCGAGCTGAGAAGCACACTCCTACTAGAATTTTTGGTAGAGGTTTCGTTTCCCTTAAAAGAAATTTTCACTTGAAAACAAATTGAAATTTGGATAGATGACTGCGTGAATCGTCCAAAAATTGTGCGTGGTTACGTAGTATTTCTCTATGCCGAGACGAGACTGAAACTTGTTTAAAAAGATTTATGTAAAAAACTACTGTACTAAGTCCGTAGTAAGTTTTTTTTTACGCACATGTTTTCTTCGGATTTAGCTTCTCTAATTGAGTTTTCCTTTTCTATACAGTAGCGTAGCGGAGGCATGTGGGATCCTTAGTGAAGAAAGGGGACTGGGGCCCCTTGTACCCCTGTCTGATAAAAGAGACTAGGGAGCTGCAAATATTTATAGAAGCTTTCCGGACACTTGAATTTCCGTTACATTTCGTTTATCAGATTAGACTGCTTCAAATCGTAAAAGAGGGCCATCTGCTCCTCCTTGTTCAGCAAATAAGCAAATAACTATGTAATTACAGTACATAAAAACATATCGGTAAAAAAGACAATTTTAAACGTTTCAATGGCATATTGTTACAACTTTTACGTCTTACAAGCATTAAAAACGATGACTTCATTATGACCTAATTTAAAGGATGGGGCCCCCTTTTGATCTCTAATCAGCGGGGCCCTTAGTGGTAAGCCCTAAACGTGACCACCGTCTGCTACGGCACTCTATTTGTTGCTCCTTGTATGTTATCGTATAAGAATTTCATATGAATTATAAATTTAGATTCTCCTAAGATTGCAGCTAGAGTGAATGTTTATGTACGTGTGCGAGACTAATTGTAGAAATTGAAAGTGTGACAACGTACGATTGTCTTTTCTCTAGCGTTTTTCTTCTAAATTCGAATTACTGCTTGGATACGGAATGGAATTGAGTTGGCACACGTCTTTTTTATTGGGAACACCTTATAACACTAGAAAGGAAAGACTAATTTAAGATTTCAAACAACAAAAAAAATCAAGTAACGAATTTTGAGGCTTAGAGCAACATAGAGGTTCCTTATTAAAAAAGACGTGTCTGTAGTCGGCACAGTGGACATGAAAATGCTTGTAGTTGCTTTTCTCAACACTATAAAAAGTGCGTCATAGTCATAAAAACTAGAATTTGTCAAAGCTATTGGCAAGATTTTCGTTCATCAAATTTGTGTTCCTAATCGTTCTACCGCTTGTTTAAGTGGATTCTGAACTTTCACTTTCATGAAACAATAGGCAAATAATCCTTTCAAAATCTGGCGACCATCTCCACTAATCAAGCCGGATACTGGTCTTGTATTCGGCGCAAGCTGTCTTCGGGGTTTCCGGCATATGTCTTTCATTTATCATTTTTCATCGTTTTGAATCACTGTTTGGGATCTATTGGTCAGTGCAGTTGTGTTTTCGTAGCCATCAGAAGTACCTTGAGCATCCGAACAGAGCTCTTGACGTTGTCATCACGGTTTGCACTATCAACTAGATCACGATGAATATTCAGGTATTTTCAGAAGGTATAGTTGTCATTGGTATGATTTTCAACATTGTTTCAGTAGTTATAGATAAAGAATCTGAGGAACACGTGAGAGGAATAATAGAATAAAAAAAGTTTGAGTCAGCTCCAAGCAGCTATAGATTCAGCACCATAATTCAACCTCCACTTACATACCACGACAGTAATACAACCAACCCCGGAAAGCGACGTGTAAAGTTTTTGCCTAAGGTGTTTATATGGTGTCCAATAAGTCAAAGAAAAAGTCAGATAAACTGTCCCGTTCATAATGAAGCCCTTTCTGTCAGTTTTTGGACCGATATTCTGAGCAAGAAGAGCCCACGGAATCCACGATTGATATTCGATGTTGGGGAAAACGCTCTTTTTGTTCAAAGATATTATCAATGTAAAGAAGGACACAGGTATCTTTCTGCGAGCCCTGAGCTGATGACAGAATTCTTGGCTGATGCCCTGTTTCCATTACGTTTTTATCATAAAGCTATTTACACGTTAGATCTCATCGATTTGGTTAATGAACTAGTTGCTCATGGTGTGAATTTCCTACAGGTAAGTGATTTTCTTGCTAGTCTGTCATACAAGAAGTGTATTCAAAGACTGAATAGATATATCTTTGATGTCAGAAAGCCACGTATTGATAATGTTTGCCTTGCAGATTTTGATAATTTCAAAGAAGATATAATGTTTTCTTTTCCAAGCAACGATAAAGTAATAAATTTGTTTTTAGCTGATTTTAACAAGAAGAAAGTTTATTACGAGGAAACTATGAAGCAGAGAGTAACAGGGGAGTATTTGTCAACCGATCATACCTTTAAGATATCCAAAAGTGTTGGAACGTTTCGTCATGTTGATAATAAGTTTGTAAAACAGTTCGAAAATCTGTTCATTGTCTTAAATGATGATAAAGAGGTTATCGGCTGGAAGCTCACACAGTCAGTTGCACACGAAATACTTCGAGATCTATTGACTGACATCAAAATACGTTGTGATTCAGATAACAGCATCCTCAAGTATATATGTGTCGACAAATGTTGCGGGTCAGGTGGAGACGGTAAATTTTATAAGGAGATATTCGGGGAGAGCGTTGATATAAAACTAGACTTATTCCATGCTGTACAAGGAGTAGTCAGGCTTTTAAAACAAAAACATGACAATACTTGCCGGAAATTCTCTGCAGAGTTTGGCCTGATCTTTCGAGAAGATGATGACTTAGGACATCGACGTTTGCAGAACACTCCATCACCAGGTAAAATCACGAAAAACCTTGATCTCTTTCTCTCTAGATGGAAAGAAACACTTTCGAGAATGGAAGAGGGAGATATGCTTATGACTGAAATACGAAAATTGAAAAAGCATATATCGAATGGCTGTTTATCAGAAATCAGGTCAGGAAGCGGGACTGAAGCAAACGAGAGGCTGCATCATCTACTTATCAGATTTATAGTATCTGGTGCATCAAACATAGGCCCAGAGTTGCTGGAAGCAATCCTTGCCATTATCTTTTATACTTATAATTTCAAGAGAAGTGGTGAAAAGCATAAATGTAATAGGAGAACAAAAATTTGTCGCCCTATCGAGGCTTCCATTGCCGATTTTTTCCTCGCGGAGAATGGTAATAATATTCAAACAGCTGAAATTGAAAAAACACGGAATGATACGAATAACGCGGCTGAGAACATAGTGAGAGAAAATAAGTCTAAAGATAAAGAGAATTTGAACAATAACTTCATCATTGAAAGTATCAACGACTTATTGAAGGAATCGTTTTTGAAAGCAATTGTATTAGAAACTCTAAAAGTTTTCGACATTCTCACTTCTTTTGATATACAGTGTAACAGACGTGACTATAATATTTTTGAATCACCAATTATTTGCCTCGGTAACTTAAATATGCTGCACAGCGTTTATTCACGAGATTCTGGGAAGGAAGCAGAGAATTTGATAAGAAACCTGCAATCATTTGAGTTGTCTGTTGATGAAGTCGCACCTGATGGAGACTGTGCCTTTCGATCTGTTATAAGGCAGGTTCATAAAACAACAATGAATTCACAACACCCTGAAAATGTTATAGCGCACCTTCATGCACTAGGTATAGCTTTGCAGTCAGAAGATGACGATGTATTTACTTTACGCCAGCGTTTCGTTGACGCTCTTGAGTCACAGCCATTTTATCACCAGTTCCTGTTGGACTCAGAAAATAACGTAGACGAGTTTCAATCTTTCAGGGAGGCGGGTAAATGGGCTTCTAATCTTGGTGACCTTGTGATCAAAGTATGTGCAGACATACTGAAGTTACCAATTTTTCTCATATCTTTGTCGGAGCAAATGCCTGTCGTTCCCTTTCTCCCATGTGAAATTATCTTCAACGGATCCGTATATCTGAGCTATTCATGTTCGCATTACAATGCAACGACAAGTGCCAAAACTAATGACCATGCATCCACCAAAGAAGATGGTGAGTTCGGCATTGCTGTTGTTTTATTTATTAGCCTATTATTCGCTTCACATTTTAATTCATTGGAAATTTTTTTGGAGATTACACCTGGGAGATAAATCCTTTTTTCATCATGTGGGCGCCCATTTCTGTTATGCAACTCCAACTTGAAACTCCTGTTCTCCAATTGGATATGTTTTTGACTTGGAAAACCAGAGATGATTTCGTTGCAGATTGTAGCTTTAGCGAACATGTTATGCACACGTATAAAACAATAAAAATTTTTAATATTTTTAGGCATCTCTTGTTCCTGTGGTAAGAATAGAATTTCCGGGCCTGGATGCATCGACAATCCATTGTATAAAACGAGGTGCCCGTGTAGAAGACTTGGAAAAAATGTAGTCGCAGATGTAGATGCAAGAGATGCGAAAACAACATTGAATAATCAGTCGTCTCCCAGCAGACTGAAGGGAAAGGTGAGGATAGTGCTTTCGAATGGGACCGTTTTGCACACATTGTACACTTGAAAACGCTTTATTCTGTCATTAGAGTTTGATTATCTTCTTATCATTGTTGAAAGGTACTCATTGTTGTTGTGGAACTGAACAAGCAAAGGGCAAAGAAGATACGACATTCTGCAGTGATGTCACTGGGCAACACAAATCGAAGTGTCCCTGCTTCTCTAGCAAGTCAAAGTGCTCATCTGCTTGCAGGTGTCAACGATGTGCTAACGTTTGGGGACAGAATCCAAGCCTTCAGTGAGTAATTTACATACCCTTTACAAAGTTGTAGCTGAAAGTGACTCAGCAAAATATTATGGGATGGAGACAAGGAAAAAAAACAACAGATCATTGGCAAATTGCAACAATTCAAAAAACAGCAACAAGTACAGTTAAGCTTTTTTGTGAATTATAAAACTAATTGATGATACTTCATATACTTTATAACTATTACTGGCTCTTAGCTATTAAGTTTCACTGTCCTTGCGCTTGTTTTCTTAATTTCATGAGCATTCAAAGTTTCCGATTTCGTGAAGGCTTTGACCCCTAACAATGAACTAGGTGAAATTTTTTACCCAACACGGTAAAAGCCCTCATAAAATCGTAAATTGAGAACGCTCGTAGAATCGACAATAGACGCGCTGAGATAGTAAAACTTTGCACCTAGACTAATTTTTGGGTGCTTTAAACGATTTTTGCATCCAAAGATTAATATCTTGCGATTTCGAAAAATTTAAATTCTACCGGAATGATCTTTAGCCGACAATATATTCCCAAGAGTCGATATACCCCCCACATACACGCTTTTTATTTTATAAACAGTCACTTTATAAGGAACCTACATTTAGAAAGTCGACAACGTTAAAGAAATTGTACAAAATCGCTAAGGAACTGTTCAAGTTTCCATACTTTTATCACTGCCTAGTACTGTCATGAATTAGGAAGATGTTTCCATTCATTTACAGTCTAAACTCACGTAAATTGTACGCAACGCATGAATGTATGATTCCTTGCTTCAATCAAATCTTTACTTAAGAAGTTTCCAGGTTTGCTCAGGAGTTTCTCTTGATATCAGTCATGACACTAAATATGCTAATATTCGGTTGAGATTAGTGGAATTGTTAGGGTACTAAAATTTGGTTATGAATGACCCAAGAAAAAGGAACTTTAGGAAAACGGCCTTGAGCAAGGATTTTTATAAAATAAAGAGCGTGTAATCATTAACCGCTCTGGTATATAGTGTTAGATAATTAATATCACCAGAAGCTTCATACTTTTCATGTACTTAATAATGCATAAACGTAAGATTTTCGTTATTGCGTAGATGACCACTGGAAGACTTGTGGTAGCGTTTTCAGAATTTGCTACTAAAATTATATTATCGTTTCGTTTCTCAAAACCATTAAACTTCTGATTACTTAGCTAATCTATTGTATATTTAAATAATACATTGTAATGAAATCCATTTTATTACTTCCTTGCTCTTTTCTGGCTGCTGGGCACAAAATTTGCTGATAGATTATCATAAAGTCTTTCTCTAGCTTTACCTAGAACAAGGAAAAACTGTGTTAATGGAACATTCCCTTTGAAGGTCTTTTACATATAAACGCATTCTCCTGTCTAAACACACTGCAGTCAAGAATCAGTCAGGAGAATACACGATGAGCCTACTTTTTTCATGCGGGCCTCTTCATTCAGTAAATGGGAGAAAACAACTCTTTTTTGTTCAAGCGAAATCATCACAAATTTACTTCATAGCAAATTTACAATTCTTATTTATAATCATTGTTCAAATTCATCAAAAACTGTTTGAATACATCGTACAAAATAAAAAAATTGACAAGTGCTTTAGTCAATTAGAGCCCTTTAAACACATAGTTGTTAACTAGGCATACAGTTTCTGTCACGTTGTTGTCATTAACTTAGTTTTCTGGTTGTTGTTGTTGTTGTTTATATTTTATAGCTGCAGACTGTAATAGGCAAACTATTATATCTTTAAATTTTGGCTTCATATTCTTACCCTTTTACTCCTAATTTTGTGACGACGCTTCTTGTAATAGTGTAGCAGGTCAAGATTTTTATGCCTTGAAATTGAAATTGTTCTGTTGATTCGTCAAATAGTTGCCATGAATGTCCATTTAAATTTCTGCCCTGAACTAGATAAAAAAACGACTTACCTTTTTTGCTTTTTTGCGACCTGGCACATTTTTTGGCTCAGTGGGAGGCCGATCTTCTTCCAGACACGGGGTTGGTGCCGTGGTGGCAGATGTCGCTGGAGTTTTGACTTCCTCCGCTTCGGTTGTGGAACATTCTCTTCCATCTGCACAAGGAAAAGCCAAAAGGGCGTATTATAGTTATGTGCTTTCTTGAAACTTTTACACCAATGCATAACAAAACTAAACATAACTTTTTCTTGTGCATTTGTGATTAAGTAAACAACAATAGTGTAGACACAAAATTGGGGGGGGGTCAATAAATCATGTCAAAAATTATATAATCCCAACAATCTCAATCCCTTAACTGTGGTTCAAAATTAAACTTGCCTATCTCGTCTGTATCAGCAGCTGTAAATATTTCATCATCGTCGTTGTCCCATATGATTTCAGCTGTAAACTCCTCGACTTCAGCTGTAAAATCGAATAAATTACAATAATTACCATTTTTACCTATGTTACCGTATTTCCGTGTATAATATTTTCTTGTATTTCGCTCAGGTTGAAAGTAGTGATTAAATGTCTCAAATGTTAAAGATATGTAGGACAAACCTTCCTTATTTCCTTCCGGCCTTCCAGAGTCAGTCACCTGAGTTGCTTCGTCCTGATTTACATTCACCATACCACACTCATCCTTATTGGACTGGACATAATGAGTAGCTGCAACGTAAAAAGCAGTGACTTGATATATGATTGACAATACACGCTGTTTTGAATTAGAATTTGTATATTTAGGCTCAGAATTAAGATAAAAATGTGCAGTGCAGTGTAATTGCAACATGTTGTATGACGGAATACTGTTTATAGCGTTTATGAAAGACAACAGCATCTTTTGTAACAAAAGTAAATCAGAGAGTGAACATACACTTATTGTTTTTGAGCCCTCAAGTTGAGCCCTCAAGTTGCTCAGTTCAGCCCTAATTGCTTATTGAGCGGTTGCTTATTAAAAAAAAGTGTACTTAAAGGCACACTGTCGTGCATAGCTGCAATCTTCGCCATAAGAATTGATAATTTCTATAGAAACAGAACGAATTTCATTTAGGGATCACCGTTCACCAAGTCAATGCTGTTTGTTGATATTTCTAAAATTTCGTGAATTTCCATTACTATACTTCGTAGAGAAACAACATTGAAATGGGTGGACAAAATTTTTTGAATAAGTGACAACATGTAGGAAATTCACTTTTTCGCAACACCTTATGGCCAAGATTGTAAATTTGAAATACAAGATATTTAATTTAGCGTTACTTTGGCTATTGAGTTGAATTGCTGGAGCTGTTGTGTCCAATGATCTTAAAATTTTAGGATCAGTGCACAGGAAGCCCATTCTAAAGTGTAGTGAAATGAAATCTATTCTTCTTTGAGCATAATTAATATTTTTCAAGAGAGCACAGGGAAACTAGGGAGAGAAAAATGCTAACAGACCATAAGAAAATACACTTTAGGATCGGCTTCCTGTGCAAGCTCGTTCCCAGGGCTATTCAGGCGTGCCATAGAGCCATGAATACTTTCAAAATAGCCCTGGGAACGAGGTTGCTTCCTGTGATCAGTGGTTGCATCATTGTATCTGTTAAGTTTGTTGTTGTTGTTGTTGTTGCTGTTGTTTGTCTGTTGTCTACAATCAAGTAATTCCTTGGAAAACTGTTCATGCACTGTGCACACGACCCTCTAGAATTCAAAAGAGATGGAGATATAATGTAAGGCTATGCTGTCTGTCTCGAAACCGAAGTTAACTTCTCGTTTGGTTAATACCTGATCCTGATGGTGGTGGATTACACGCACTCACTCCTTGAGGTTGGTCAGGTTGATTTCCCGAATCAGCATTAAAAGCTAAAATCAAAACGATGCTGAATTAATGGAGGAGGTAGGTTATAAAAGCGAAAAGGAGGTTATTTTCCTATAACACACTTTTTTTTAATAAGCAACTTTACTTTTGTCCAGCCCTCAAAGCTGCTTAAAATTTTAGACATTTCAGTCCTCAAAGTTGCTTAAAAGTTGCTTAACCTTTTTTAGCTAACAACCCTGATTTTGCGGGTCAAAATTGTCAACTGTCAGGCCTATAACACGACTTTGGGGGGCAGTAAGTGGAAAAACGTTAGGTTTTCCACTTACTGCCCCCCATGCAAAACAAACAATTTCTTAACAACAAGAAAGCGTATAAACTTGGTTGTTTGACTTCCTAGTTGCTTACAGAATTCAATTGAGCCCTCAAGTTGCTTATAATGTTAAGGTCAGTTCAGCCCTAGCTGCTTATTGAGCAGTTGCTTATTAAAAAATTAGTGTAGAGTTTCAGTTTCAGGGTTTAAGGTCTATTTATCTGTGGATCACGATAACGATGACATTGGGTACCTAAAATCGTGGGCAATTGCGAAAATTCAGAAAAAGCTAATATCCCTTATGTTAGTATGGGCAATAAGGCCCTTATTGCCCCAACTAACCCCCCTCCCCACTTCAGTGTTGTATTCATCATGCGGGCAAAAAATGTATCACCCCGCTAGCTTACCTCTATCTGCTTCTTGCACTAATTCCACAGGCAGCAGTGCCGCTTTAGCATGGATGCATCTTACGGACTTTCCTTGTATAAGGTAATTGACTCTTAAGCATCCAGCTTTGTTGTCCCTGACTGACCGCTTTATCTTAGTGGCCATTCCTTCTGCTTCACCCATCAGTTGGGCCAAACTGGATGGATTGAATGCAATCACCTGGTTGCAAGCACACTTTCTCGTCTCCTTTACGCCAGTCATGAAGCTTTTAGCCTTGTACAAGAAATACATAAAATATTCATCAACAACTGCACAGTTTTTTATGAGAACACTTGGTCTACAAGCGATTTTACACGAACTTTGTCATCCCACTACCCTTCTCAAAAACATGTTTTAAATGTGTTTCAAGGCAAGGGCCCTGCGCTGGTGAACTATGCCTGTGCAAATCTCTAATAATTTCAGAGATAGCAAAAATGATTGACCCGAATTTTTGCTTGATGTTTCCAATGAAGGTTGTTTTCATTAAAACAAATATGTATGTACTTTAATGTGATCTAATGAATGCTATATGTTTACAAGTGGAACTTTAATTTTTGAAGTCCATGTTTCCTTACTTTGTAAGCAGCCATGGTATAGAGGATGCATAATACCCATGTTTATAGGGATTTTGTCTTTCATTTCAAAGATGCCTCTTTCTAGTGATCAAAGTGTTCTTACGCTTCTGTTGAGGCATAGTTAGGGCAAAGCGAATAGCCCGAACATAAGGTGGCTCCTCATCATTATTAGCATTCTCGTTTGTCTCTCCCAATAGGCTGTTCATTGCTGGCACAGATTTAGCCAGAAGGAAGTCCATAGCCATATGAAAATGTTCCAACATGTCAATTTCTTTAAGAATCTGAAAATTGAGGGTAAGAATCTTTTAGGTATCTTTTCTTTCCAAATACAACTGCATTTTGAACCTCGATTTTGAAATGCTAAAATGAGAAGGTTTCTTTGCAAAACAGACAACACAATTTGCTAGATGAATTACAAGTAAAATGTGCCATATTTGATTGTATTTTGCACATGTACATTGGCACATGTACCAATATTGATTGTAATTTGTTTTATTTGCAAATGACATTAAGCAACAACTGTTGTTGTTTTTTTCTCATAAATTTTTTTCTCTATTTCAACTTCACAGTACTTTGCAGCACACATGGAGGATGGCGTAACTTGAAGATTGAGGTATTTTCTACAAGCAAGTACATCATTTTGGTGAAAACTCCATAAACATAACATTGATTAATACCTTACCTTGTGAAGGAAGAAAAAGACAGCGACCATAGTTCTTCATTGATCTATAATCAACCCTTCCACTAACAGCATCATCTATAAGCTCCCTAGCGCCGCTTGTGTCAGCCAGGAAGCTCTCATCGCTTTTGCAAAAGCCATGCAATTTTATGATGGCCATAATGCAGTGGGTTGCATCTCGCTTTGCAGCCCTGTATTTGGTGTCGAATTGAAGACCGACTGTAAAGGATGATCCAATGTCCATCCCTTCAAATGGCACATACATGACTCTGGTTATAAGCCTGAAGACAATTGGAAAGAAAAAACAGGATTAACCGTTTGGAACTAAGTACTGATGCTTCAATGGGAAGAAATGTACGTGTTGGTATTAAATGTTCTTACCATTTTGCCTTTTCGTGGTCACCCCTCAATTTGGCAACAAAATCCAAGTTGGCTGTCATGAACAGCGTGGATATCTGTGTAGCCTTTCCTGTGTTCAGTAACCTTGCCGCCTGGTAAAGAAAGTACTCATCATGTACTTGAGGACGCGAATGTGTGATTGTTAATCGTCAGCATTCATAGCTTTCTTTTCTAGCAACAAGCATTCCATAAACACCAACAATGCAAATCGCTGGTAACCTTCTAGCAGGATTTTGGTGTGGCTGGTTAGAGGATTCAAAAGCAGAACAATTAAGGCTATAGGTTTGAAGCTCTATCACAAGAAGTAGAAATTCCGTTACTCTTAGGTGCCTAATTGCCGTCCCCCGCTAATTAATTTTGTGAACCCCCCGCTCTTATTAGGACCCCCCGCTTATGAAGTCTGCACTAATGCTGACGTTGATATTTTCTACTAAACTCACTTTGACATTCTTGATGTGTAATTTCACTTATACACTCCATTTGTTGGTTTGAACTATGGATTTCCTAAGCCTATAAGCACTATAGGCCCCCCTCGCTTTGCATTTCAGCAGTTTCCAGACAAAGTTTGCCAAAAAAAGTCCGATCCCCCCGTTTACTCTGACCCCCAGCAATTAGGCACCTCAGAGTAGCATTTTTTGGTATTGAAAGTGCAGCATATACGCTCCGTAGCATAGATATAAACATTCAAGGAACTTGATTTAGCGAACCTTGTTGTATGTGTTCTACACTACTTTTTGAAAAGTTTCAAAATCGGCTACGTCTTCCCAGTGGTGTGGCAATGGGTCCTCAGACAGCAATTTCTGAAGGCCAGGAGCAGACACATCTGAATTACAAGGTAACATAAGCTGAATTTGATGGCAAAAAGGAACATGTTTATTGTACAGTTAATATAAACATTCCGGTGTGGCTATGGCTCAATTTGATATGAACCCCCAACCAATTCGATAATGCAAAAGCACAACGCAACATAAAATGTAAGAAACAAGTGAGATGAGTGTTTCCTATCCAATGGAAGGAAAACCTCCTTTTGGGGTACTTTCTTGGCTACAGTTATTTTCTAATGAGTTTAAGGTGGATGGAATATTGTGAGTTGTTATTTCAAGATTGGAGTGTATTATCTTTATTCTGCAATTTTTATTCAAGATCTTTGCAATACCAAAATTTAAAGGAAAGCCCCACTTGCTCATGGAAAAGAATGTGGTAGGAAAATTTTTATACAATTGAAATACCTCCGACGCTGGAATCATCCGACATGCCAACTATGGAAAGTAACAGCTCCACTGCTTTCGATTTGCAAGAAACAGGAGAACCTGTTACCAAAATACTTGGAACGTTGACATCAGCGATTCTCGATAGCGTGTCATAATGGAAAGCCATTGCAAGACCTCCAAGTCCCAGAAGAAACCCACCATAGTTTTCTTTGAAATGGTTCTCCGCAAAGTGCAGAACATTGCGAAGTTTTTCCTTGAAGCCTTCATCCGCAGCTGCAGAAGAAATGACTGCGGTAAGTGAAAAGCTTATACACCCGACACATGAAGATCAGTTTATATGCCATGGCAATGCAAGAAAAAGGCTTCTTATGCCTCAATTACTGTAGGGCTTCTTATTGTTGTGGATACAGTCATGAATAATTGCAATGAGGGAAACAGTAAGGATAGTAATGGAAGGTAGTACCAGTACAAATGAAAGTGGCAAAATAGAACAGCGTTCATACTAGATGGGTCGGACATCATCTAAGTGATATTATATATATTGTAGAAATTTTATGTTTGGAAAGTGGTTTCACTAGCAACTAGGGCTGAGATTTTGTTAAAATGTTTGGTGAAATAGCTAGCTTTCTTTATACTGTACATATTGTACTGTACATCATTTCAGGCATGTCAATTACATTGAAGAGCCCGAAACGACCCTTAATGAGATAATTCAAGGGGTGCCAGTCATTCTGCGAGGGCTGAAATACTAGATAAGTTAACCAACTCTTGAGAGCTGGACCAAAGTCCAGTTGCATATCAAAAAAGTGTATTCTTAGTTTCTTATCTGAAGAGTTTCTTGATTCTTTAAGAATTTCAAGCCTTCAGTTTCTTTATTAAGGTGTTACTTATAAAAAAGTACAAAAGCTTGCTTGTCTGCAGAATTTACTAATCACGGATGGACAGAACTTTCAGTCCCGAATCAATAACTATGTACGGAGCATCTTCCTCATTTACAGCGCGGACAGTGTCGTCTTCATATTGAAAGATACTTGTTTTGGTTGTCCTGCCCTGGGCATGCGTCACAAAAACCCATGTAGGTGGATCTGAGGCGTCTTGAAGACCATGTTGCTAGAGAAAATTTGGAATCAATAAATAAAAAAATGAAGCTGAAAATTAAACTAGAGTTATTATACTTGTCAGAAAGTATTGAATTCTAAAACGCATTTCAGAAGTCTTCAGTACATACCCGGGGGGTACTCTTAAATTTTTGGGTAGTGGGGATGTGCGGCCCGAATGGGTGACTTTTTTTCCTTGGTTTTATCTGAGAATGGGTACTTGGTATTAAGAAATTTCGGTATCAAGAAAGGTCGATTTTTGACCGACGTCAATAGCATGTTTTGATTATGATGTCGAAATGACGTGATAATAGAGGTGGGAGACGCCAAGCAAATTCTAAATACACTTTTTTTATAAGAAACCTGGCTCGGGGCCTAGTTCTAAAAGTTTCTTAATTTTTGGCCTAATTATAGTTCTAAAAGCTTCTTAACACTTTCTTAATTTAATTGAAATAAATTGCAGTAAAAACGATTAAAAAACGTGAATATAGCAAGAAAATTATTAATTTTATTGAATTACAAAGAATTGGCCCTGCTGGTGCGAGAAGTTGCACGGAAATGGTTGAGAATTGATTACTACGTCCACAAATGTGAAATCAGTATGTTGGAAAACTGACACAAAATTGTCTTAAAGTTTCTTAACTCCTTCCTCCTAGTTCTAAAAGTTTCTTAACTTTTGGGGTGCCTTGTTCTAGGTTTCTTATAAACCGGTTTCTTATAAAAAAAACGTGTAGCTACTACCCGGAAATGCAGTTGAGACATGTTTTAGAGAAGGACAGGGGTGAAGTTTGTGAAAAATGGCTTCAAAAATAAGAAACAGTCAGGCTGAAATGGAAGCACTTTTATGTTTGAAGAATTCAAACATTATGCATTGTCGCCACCTAGGGTTTTCGCAAACCGGAAGAAATAGACCTAGATAGATAGATAGATATATAGATAGATAGATAGATACCTAGATACCTAGGAATCAGGAATGTTGTAGCAAAAGATCTTGTAACAAAAGATAGGTATCTCTATTCTCTATTTAAGAATTTCTATTCTCTATGTGCACAATGAAAACAATCGTTTCATTTAATCACTTTCTTCCCTATTGTTCTGCCTCTGTACTCAGCCTCATAAACGAATTTCACGAATAGCTCCCGGTCTGCTGTACCTAGAAACGCGTTTCTTTTTTTGAACGAAGCCTTTTCTGTCCAAAAAGTGCAAGCCGTATTATTTTAAGTGTTTTTGGTCTTGCAATGTGGTCAAAATTTCGAATTGCTCTTGATTTTGAAGTGTTTGGTTTCATTGCGGACATATATTGTTAGTTGAACTCAACGAATTGTGTTCCTTTGTTCTACCAAAGTTGTTTACGACTCAATTAGCCACTTGCGTAAAAGCAATTTGTACATGTATCTCTAAAGGCTGGAAAAAAAGAATGAAGTCAGGAACGATCGGGAATGAGTTGGAAACAGTGGTTTTCTACGGAAGCTGCGGGAACGGAGGGCAATAAGTACGAACACGCACGAGGAAACATGTAGATGAAGTGGAAATCAGTGGGAATTATTGCTAACAGGAGAAAACAAGGATGGTTAGGTGGCTAGGGAACAAAGTCGGATCTGGTAGGAATCGGATTTGTCGAGGAGGTACAGCTGGATTTGGATTCAGTTGGAATCAGGTTAAAAATGGGAGAACAGGGCCGAAATTTGTGGCAACTCTATTCTGTTCATTGCGACCTCCTAAGCATGATCTCATTCTTCAAACATTGCTAATGGGTACCTTTAATTAAAAGTGTGTACCACTTCTTCAATATTCTTATAGACTTAATCTTATAAAAAAAGTGTGTACCACTTCTTCAGCAACTCTGCTGCATGAAACGCCTCCATGGGCGAGTGTACACGTATTTTTGTGTATAGAAAACTAAAAAATTGGCCCTGCACTCAAAGTTACGTAAAATTTTCGGGTTTTCAGTACTGAAAGTTTCTTACGAGCTTCTTACATATCTGTATTGATGAAATTGTGATTTTATTTGAATGATGTTCTAAACCTATATCGACATTGTATTTGGATGCTTGTGGCCTTTCAGCTTTTCTGTGTGTCAGCAATATACCTTACACGTTTTTTTTATGAGGAACCTTTGGTCTGAGTTGAGGGTGGAGCTCCTTAACTTTTTAATAAAATGAGGCTGAAAGTTCCTTCTACTGTTCCTTGTCATGAGATATGGATAAATACTAATTTTTATAGCAAATTCATATCAACTATTCTTCAGTTCAAACGTTAAGTTTAAATGGAGCTTTTTGGGGAAGAACGATGGGAAATATATTGTACTTCTGTTCCTTTTTGATACGAACTGTCTTGTTCTTTAAAAAAGAGTTTCTTCGTTTTTCATCCGAGCCTCGACAGTTCCTTAAAGTTCCTTAATTTTTTGGGAATTTTCAGCCTCAAGTTCCTTATAAAGGTGTTCCTGATAAAAAAACGTGTATTTCATACAAAAAATTGAAAATAAACTTGAATACATATGTCACAGAGATGTGTGAAAAGTTTCTTGGTGAACGATTTTCCAGTACTGGAGTTTCTAAAATTTTTGGCCATTCGAGAGTCTGGGTTTCTTATAAAGAATTTCTTATAAAAAAATACGTTTATGTGTCAGCTGAAAGAACAGTGCTCCTTGTTTGATTGCAAGCAGAGAGTGAATAGAAAAAGTCCAGTTTAAAACAAAGCAGATCTCGTTTTGACGTTTTTGTCGCATCTCTTAGAATGGCGCAGGCTCAAACAAATTTAACAAGTGTGGCAACCAAGGAGATGGAAGCCTTGTTGCGTAAGGGCGTCAGCCTACGAATTTTGGAGACCGTGTGTTTTTGGTACCGGAAACTTTTTCCTGCCAAGTCTACCGTTTTCAGAAAGTTTGCTGAAAACAGGAGGTCACTACTTGATTAAGCTATTTATGCGTTTTCTTGAAATTGGTGCTTATGTGGTTCGAGTAATATTTCATGTAATATGTAATATGTCGTATAATAATTTGTGTAAGTTGGTGTAAGAAAGTGGTGTAAACGTTTCGAAATTTCGACTTTGTAAACGATCATTTTTATGAGATACCTCTTGCAATTTTCTAAGTTTTTTGGTTGAAAAGAATCCGACATAAAGAAAGCCTTCTTACTCAGGCAAAAGAAGCTGCCAAAGCCCCCGGGGCTAAAGCCAACTGCATTCTGTATTCTGCTTGTTCGGATTCTTCAGCGTTAAAAGAAAAACTGATCTGTTCATATTTGAATCTATTTCCTGTTCAGGGACAATGATGTCCACGTGTCCCACACCAACACATATTAAAATTCAAACTGCCCTTGGGCAAGATTGCCTTTAAGCGACATTGCAGGAAAAGACCACCTTTCTACTTAAACCAACTAGTTATCTTTATATTAAAATTTAGTAAGAATGTCCCACGCGATTCGCTTACTAATATCCTCTGTTAGCTAAGAGTTCTTTCATAGCCATTACGCGTGTGTACTATCTTCGCAAAAGCTTCTACATAGGAAGTGTTCAACTGTTTCGATACACAGAGCGACAATAGTGAAGCTATTAATTTTTAAATTGTACGTCGTATGTACGTCGTAGTAGCCTGAAGGAAGAAGAAATCAATGAAAAATCTAGCATATCATAAAGTTAACGAACTTTACCTTAACAGGTAAACATTCCCGTGCGTCAGGAAGTCTGCGATAATCATCACAAAGATTTTTCATAAAAGCGGGCAGAAGCTGTTCCTTCCATGGAGCTGTCCAAAGGCTGCTACGGTTTATTCTGTCCATAATGGACTGTTGCGATGAGAGGACTCTCCATGTTAAGAAGAAGGTTTCGTCTACGGACCTCTCATCAATTCTACGAAATAAAACAGCATCATAATTGATAATTTTTGGGACCAGTATAGAGTAATGGAAATCTCTTTACTGCAAAGAAAGTGGAAAAATTTAACGAAACTTAACTGTGCCAATTTTTTACAATTTCAAACTTGCTATAAATATTATCGGCAACAATGGGAATTTTTTTATAAGAAACTAAAATAATGATCCAGTAGTGAAAGGTTCTTAAAATTGTCAAATTTTAAGTACTAAAAGTGTCTTAAGAGCTCCTTGAATATCCATAGTTATTCTTTCTGAATGATGTTCCGAACCAAAATTTATAAAGATTTCCTGTGTGTCTGCCTGTCACATAAATGCGTTATTGCAGACGAAACAGGGGATAGCAAGGGAACATTTTCCGCTGTCTGAGGTGAATTCCGAGATGAAATTTTCAGTACTGGAGTTTCTTAAATTTTTTGCCTGTCGAGAGTCTGGGTTTCTTAACAGAGTTTCTTATAAAAAAATATGTGTATTTGAACGGACATGCGAACAGACAGAAATTCGCAGCAAAAAAGGGTCGATGCCTTGCCAGCAGACCGTCAAGGCACAATAAACCACCAATTTTCACAACACTAATGATAGCGCGTGATCAAAATCACCTTAAGCTACACTGGGCTATAACATAAGACAGATTGAATTTAAAATAAAGTTTACTTACATCTGAACTTCATTTTCGGCATCGCCGATTACAAACTCCCCTTCTTCGCGATTCTTATCAGCATGCACAATTTTAATTAGAAATCCAATCGCGTTGCTACCCGCTGCTGACCGTACATAGCCAACGCTTTGCGGGACAAAATTCGTCATGGGAATGAAGAAATTTTCCCTCTTCTTCAAACAAAGACAGCTATCGTGTACGACTAAGGCACTTTTTGCAACCTGGTCAGTCGCTTGGCTATTTTGCGTTGCCATTTCTTTCTATAAGACGGTACAATGCACGAGGAAAAGAGAGAAGGAAACAAGTGTTAGCGTTCTTCTATAGGCAGTCTGACATCTATCCATCAATCACTGGCCATTTGTCACATGTTTGTTGTTCGTTATGCGAAATACACGTGACTACTAAAAATATACCTATACGGACGGATACTTAAGCAAAACAAGAGGTCAATATACTCGCAGACAACAGATAAGTTCCAAAATCTGCAATATACAAAAAATGATGCAATGTGCCCTCACGGCTATCACCGTAATAGTCGTACGGCAACTCGTGCACTTGGGACACACGAAGTACGGTTACACATTGTTGTATACGTAAATGCATTGTATGCACCATAAGCACAGACATATGTGCATATGCACTAAATACATCTATATACTCAGTATACAGCTATATACCGCTGTATACGTAAATGCATTGTATGCACCATAAGCACGAACATATGCGCAATATGCACTAAATACATCTATATACTCAGTATACTGCTGTATACCGTTGTATACGTAAATGCATTGTATGCACCATAAGCACGAACATATGCACAATATGCACTAAATACATCTATATACTCAGTATACGGCTGTATACCGTTGTATACTTAAATACATTCTATGCACCATAAGCACGGACATATGCGCATATGCATTAAATACATCTATATACTCAGTATACAGCTGTATACAGCTGTATACGTAAATGCATTGTATGCACCATAAGCACGGATATATGCGCATATGCACTAAATACATCTATATACTCAGTATACGGCTGTATACCGCTGTATACGTAAATGCATTGTATGCACCATAAGCACGAACATATGCGCAATATGCACTAAATACATCTATATACTCAGTATACGGCTGTATACCGTTGTATACTTAAATACATTCTATGCACCATAAGCACGGACATGTGCGCATATGCACTAAATACATCTATATACTCAGTATACGGCTGTATACCGCTCTATACCTAAACACATTGTATGCATCATAAGCACGGACATATGCACATATGCACTAAATACATCTAAATACTCAGTATACGGCTGTATACTGCTGTATACGTAAATACATTCTATGCACCATAAGCACGGACATATGCGCATATGCACTAAATACATCTATATACTCAGTATACGGCTGTATACCGCTGTAAACCTAAACACATTGTATGCACCATAAGCACGGACATATGCACATATGCACTAAATACATCTATATACTCAGTATACGACTGTTTACCGTTGTATACGTAAATGCATTGTATGCACCATAAGCACGGACATATGCGCATATACACTAAATACATCTATATACTCAGTGTACGGCTGTATACTGCTGTATACGTAAATGCATTGTATGCACCATAAGCACGAACATATGCGCAATATGCACTAAATACATCTATATACTCAGTATACGGCTGTATACCGTTGTATACGTAAATGCATTGTATGCACCGTAAGCACGAACATATGCGCAATATGCACTAAATACATCTATATACTCAGTATACGGCTGTATACCGCTGTATACGTAAATGCATTGTATGCACCATAAGCACGGACATATGTGCATATGCACTAAATACATCTATATACTCAGTATACGGCTGTATACCGCTGTATACGTAAATGCATTGTATGGACCATAAGCACGGGCATATGCACATATGCACTAAATACATCTATATACTCAGTATACGACTGTATACCGTTGTATACGTAAATGCATTGTATGCACCATAAGCACGGACATGCACTAAATACATCTATATACTCAGTATACGGCTGTATACCGCTGTATACGTAAATGCATTGTATGCACCATAAGCACGGACATATGCGCATATGCACTAAATACATCTATATACTCAGTATACGACTGTATACCGTTGTATACGTAAATGCATTGTATGCACCATGAGCACGGACATATGCGCATATGCACTAAATACATCTATATACTCAGTATACGGCTGTATACCGCTGTATACGTAAATGCATTGTATGCACCATAAGCACGGACATATGCGCATATGCACTAAATACATCTATATACTCAGTATATGACTGTATACCGTTGTATACGTAAATGCATTGTATGCACCATAAGCACGAACATATGCGCAATATGCACTAAATACATCTATATACTCAGTATACGACTGTATACTGTTGTATACGTAAATGCATTGTATGCACCATAAGCACGGACATATGCACATATGCACTAAATACATCTATATACTCAGTATACGGCTGTATACCGTTGTATACGTAAATGCATTGTATGCACCATAAGCACGGACATATGCACATATGCACTAAATACATCTATATACTCAGTATACGGCTGTATACCGCTGTATACGTAAATGCATTGTATGCACCATAAGCACGGACATATGCACATATGCACTAAATACATCTATATACTCAGTATACGACTGTATACCGTTGTATACGTAAATGCATTGTATGCACCATAAGCACGGACATACAGCATGGCAACACAAATATGTGCTGTTTGACCTTTATTGATCCTTACCATACATTCTTTGTATACTTTGTATACCCATATTCTATGCTATCATATTTATGTTATCTATGATTGTCTTGTATCAATACCGATAAGCCCTTTCGGGACATTACGTTTGGTCTTATACCAAGTACTCGTCAGTCCATTGAACAAGGCATACGTTGAAGAACTTTTGCTCTCTTGAAGCTCATAACCACTTTGCGAGTGGTTGGGTGCAAACGATACAGTCTCACAAGCCCCAAGATTCAAATCATATGATTCTAAAAGCAGAAGTAAAACCATAATGGCGTGTTACGGAAGAGAATCATACAGCATGGCTCGCTGTTAGAGAGGATGGGTCAATTTCAACTGCTTATTATACTTGTAAAGCTGGTTAAGAAAAACAAGTTTTAATACTCCAAGAACCCACTATCAAGAAGCAACAGAAGATGCGGGGCACTAAGCTTTTAACAAACAATTCTTAAAAAATGTTCCTTCTTTTTCTACAGGCTGGGTGAATCTTGCCCCCATGTTGCAGCTGTAATGTTCAAGGTCGAGGCTGGAGTTCGCCTTGGATTCACAAAACTGGCATTCACCAGTGAGGCATGCAAATGGAACAACTATTTTTTCAAAGATGTAGAGACCACTGTAATTGGTAATATTGAATTTTATTAAGAGGCTGCCAAGACAAACATTTGAAAGGCTATAAATCCTCATCAGATAGTACAAGAGCCTGCCAGTTATGCAGAGAAATCAATTTTCCTGAATAAAATTAGGGAGGTCAATAAAAAAGCTGTTTGCCTGAGCACTTTTGCTGCCTTTCATGAAAAATTTCATTGGAAGGGACTAGTCTCTGAAGATGTGGGATTTCCCCAGCCACTTGCAACTTTCTTTAAAGAGAACCAAAAAAATAAAATAAGCAACCATACTGCAAGTGATGAACAAATTGCTGCACTAGAAGAGGCATCAATAAAGCAGTCAGAAACATTGCTTTGACATGAACAAAGAGCTGCACCAATTACAGCTTCAAAATATCATCAAGTAATGCACACACATTTGGAAAACCCTTTCAAATAGTTGATAAAATTAATCTCCAATCCAACCTTCAAGAAACTGAATGTCTCTGAAATCCTTTTGGGGAAAGAACATGAAGATGATGCCTAACGAATTTATAAGGCAATTATTACAAGAGAAGGTAACACAAATATCATATTTCCAAGTGGCAGAATTATCAAAAGGGATGAAATGCAGCACTACATGTAGATCCAGTTGTGTCAAGGGCATGATTGAGAATTTCACAGGAGGAACCATGGCTAGTTGTCTCTCCTGATGGGTACATCTCTTGTACTTGTTGTGGCCAAGGGTCTATTGAGACTAAATGCCCATACAAGTGGGTAAATCAAAGCGCACCCCTTGAGCAGCTCCTAGAGAGCAAAGATTGTCATTTGGACAGAACTGTCAGTTTAAAAAAGTCACCTCAGTACTATGACAAAGTTCAGCTGCAAAGGTACGTTTGCAAAGTAAATTATTGCCATTTTATAACATGGAGTTCTACTCACTGTGTCATAAAAATGGTACTGCAAAATGACAATTTCATTGAGACCATTAAGACACAAATCTTTGCCTTTTGGAATTGTCACATCCTATCTGTGCTGAAATCTGATGGTGCCTTGATCTTAGAAGACAATGGAAATGAATCAGTTTATTGCAAATGTCAAGATGATAAGCCTGGTGAGCCCATGGTTGGATGTGATAATGCAAACTGTAAATGCAAATGGTTCCTTTACAGTTGTGTTTGGTTGAAGACCAAACCAAGACAAGCAGAATGGTATTGCAATGCAAAATGTCGCAAGAACGCTCAAATAAACAAACAAAGAACATAGAAAAACTGTCATGTCATATGATTATCAGTTTGCACATCTACTACAGTTGTGCATTGTTAAAATATTAATACATTTTACTGTATACATGTTAGGTAAAGGTTATACTTGTTATTTCGCATTGTAGACAATACTACCTTCCATATTAACTAATGCAGCCCAAACATTAACAATTTTATCAATAACTGCAACCTTTGTGTTTCCTAAAGCTACATCACGCAAAGATTTGATAAAACGAAGGGGCAATGGACCATCTGAAATGTGGTATCTGTTCTTAAAAATTCCAATTATTCTTTCAGTATGTATGCTAATGTTTGAACTAGTTCTCCAGCTCTTGTGCAGGCAGTTGACTTCTGCCCTTCATAAATTCTGGTGTGATCAATTCTGCAATTACCCTCACAGCAAAGTCATCATATAGGGTAAAACCTCTGTCAGCCAGAATCTGGTCCCCTGGTCAAAAATGTTTGTATGTCATAAAATCTGATTCCCTGACAATTTCAACACTATCAGCTTTTAATGATTTGCCTAAATGATTATTTTTCAAATCGTTGATAACTTTTTGGCACTCAGCCTTCTCTTTTTCATTCTTTTTCTCCAAGGCTGCAAACTTATCCTTCCATTCATCCAATTCTTCTTCGCATGCAAATTTTTTCTTCCAGCGAAGAGGAAGAAAAAGTACAAAACTACTCATTCGTTACATGTTTTGAGACAGAAATACAAATATAATGTATATTTAGAAAGTTAAACCTGGTGTAGGATTTTTTCAAGCATTCATGCAAAAAATGGAAATAAATTTTTCCAACCTGCCTTTTAATTTGACCAGTTTTTTGCATGTAAATTTCCTTATTCCAGTTGAGCGGACAAAAACTACATCGGCGTTGCTGAAAGAAAGCCTGCACTGCTCACATCTTGAGACTTGACGTCGAAAGTTTTTTTGTCATCTCAAATGATCAAGTGATACAAATTTCCATCGGCTTGGTGGGGATTCAAAGGATCAAGTACAGATGAATGATCTTTTTGGTTAGATTTTGCTTCTTTTCCTTGTGCTGTGAATGTGCCTTCTCCTGTTCTTAGCAGCTTGATTGGTGTTACCCCCTGGTTTTCTGTTCGACTGGTGCTGTTTGGTAGCTCTGCTTGTCACTCAACCAGTCAACAAAGAGCTCAGCCTCATTTTCATCACATCTTCCTGGCTTCGTAGCAGTTCCATTCGATCCGGCATTGCTTGGACGAGAGAATGTCTCACTAATTTTTGGCTTGTGCTAAAAAAATGCCTCGCAGTGCCGATTTCTTCGTTCTGGACGATTTTCCCCAGATAAGACAGGTTAAGTAAATTGGATACAGTTCTTGCCATTGAATTTAATAGGAAAGAAATTCAGCAGGCCACTTTTCGGAAATCCATTTGCCTTGAACATATATGAGGACGGTTTAACTGACAGCCAGAGGAAGGTTTGACCTTTTTCTGGACTCTGCAATATACAATATCAATATACAAGCTCAATATACAAAAAATGTAAAATAAACTGCTAATAGTGGCAAGAAATTATGATAACATTAGAAGAAAACAGTTAGTCACTTGAAATTTTTTTCAAATTAGGTATCCATCCTCCTTTAAGGGGCTCCAGTAATTTTTCCCCAAAGTTTCACGATGGAGGCAAACGATTTTCGTAAACTACATAAAATTTCCATTCCAATGGTATATAACATGTTAAGCATCTAATTTATTCTAAGGTTCGACCTTTTTTTGAGCTAATTCTTCTGGACTACTCATACACTTCATTACAACTAAATAGGTCTTTTAGAGACAATTCTGCCTCCCTTAAATTCTCTTCTCTGTTCTGTAGTAGCTTGAAGCAGTGGGCTTTTTTGCATTTCCGTGACTTGCAACAACAAAATTTTCCTCTAATTCTGAAGATTCAGCAGTCTCATCAATTTTGTAACTGGAGATGTAATATTGTCCTTTTTGTCCTTTCTTCTCGCAGTTGCAACTATATGCATCAGGCTAGGGTTAGCCTTGTTTCTTCTATATCTCCGGCAAAGCTCGTATACCTCACTTTCTGAAACATATGTCTTTTTATAGGTCATCTTTCCTTGATTTAATAGGTCATCTTCCCGCACACCCTTTCATTTTAAAAAAGTGCACCTTCGCTTTCCTTAACGGTCTTTTGTCTCTTTGATGACACCATCTGGGGAAAACGGGACAAAGAAAAGTGCCTTTGCCCTGTCAGCAGCCTTGTATGCACCGCTATCATCAGCAAGTGCTGAATGAATGGAAGCAATGTTTTTGTTCAATGTGGAACATAAATTGTTTCTTACCACAAAAGGCTTGCTTTTAGCTTCAATGTCTTCCGGATGAATGAGTAGTACATTGAGTAACATAAGCTCCAAATCTTTGACTGGCTAACGCACTCGAGCACACTTCGAAAGTGTGTCATGAATCGACCAATCAGAATGCACCAAACTGTAAACATTCTAACTGCGAGCGTAATTTAGGCCCATTTTCAGCAATATTTGTTCAGGAGGGTTCAAAGCACATTTCTGTCCGGACCTTTTTTGATATTGTTAATATTTTTCAAAATATGAGCGTTTGATCAAACGACAATAACAAAACTGTGCATGGATCGCCGTTAATGATTGGTATTTGAAGAAGAAAAACTTCGAGGGAAGCAGAGGTACAGCAAACAGAGGAGGTTTATACTTTGTTTGGTGCATTGGGTGGCTGTGAAAAGAACCGTTTTATTTTTCCACAAATTCAATTGGATGCCATGCATTCAAAAGCCATGAACAAGACCCCAGCTAAAAACTTCTTGTTGTCACTGGAGATGAAGGTCTGCTACTTTTTGTGTTAACTGGATCTCAGGAATAGTTGTTGCAGATTAAGTGTCTTCTTCATCATCCGTGTCTTCTTTTTCTTCCACAGGGGCATGATTTTTAGGGTTCAGAATGGCATCAGAAGCTTTAGCAGCAAGAGACTTGATAGCATTGGTAACTTCGCCTTGACATACTATGCAAATAGGAACACCAGACTGGAAACACTCATGATGGAAAGAATGTCCACACCCATGGAGAATCTTATAACTGGCTGACTGTTGTGTACATCCAGGTAGATCACATTGCCTGAAAAAGATTAAATGTGAATAAATTTTCTGCTCTGATATTTCAGGCTGGTGTGGCAGAGTGGTCATGCTGTGGCCGAGTGGTCAAGGCGTTCGCTCGCGATCGTGAGGTCGTGGGTTCCAATCTCGTTGGGACCACTTTCCACAAGCCTACAGTCAACTCAGCTGTCCATCTTTTCGAGATCGGTAAATGAGTACCCAGAGTATTCGTTCTAGAATATCAGTCTGGGGGCACAAGCTGCAGGTCCACATCAGCTGCATAAGCTGCCAGAGTCCCTGACCTGCTTTAACAAATAAACATTGCTTGCTTGCTTGCTTGCTTGCTGTATAGACACATTATTGCAAGACGTTTGGTAAGGACCAATGAATGATGAGAGGGTTGGTCCCCATTTAGTACTGGAGAACTGGTATACTGCATTTAACTCCAGGGTGTGCTCTGTCCTCCTTACAGCCTAAAAACTTAGGAAAATAAGAGCTCTTATTTAAAAAAAATGACCGAATTCATAGGGAAATTAAATTATCCAATGAAAAACGAATGAATTTTCATGAAATATGAGATGATAGCTTTAAACAGTATTTGTGTTGCAAGGGGGTGATAGCATAATTGACACTCCACAAAAGTTGTTGGTTAAAACTTTAATACTGAACTATTGGAGTTCCTTAAAATGCTAATGAAATATTAAGATTTTTATTAAATTTTATAATGCAGAAATGTCTGTTTTTGCACTTCCCTTGTAAGATTTGGTTCCTTGCCATGGAATTGGAATCCAAGTGGAAGAATCTTTGATGTAACAGTGTCTTCTCCATACAGATGGGGCATCTTCCAGTAGGTGAGATTTTTTGGTTTTCTTGCTGGTCTTTCCACTTGCTTTGCGCTACCAAGGTTATCTTTTATTTGATTCAATGTTGTGACCAGGAATCTTGCTGCTTTCAGCTTCAGGACTTCAAGATGATCTCTGGAGAATCTGGAATTAGCACATTGACTAGTAAACTTTCCCATATTAAAAACAGAAAAATTTTCCCGAAAATTGTTTCCGTTTTGCCCCTAAAGGCAGACATTATTTTCCTGCCAAATGTCGAATTTCCTCATCCCCAGGTCACTACGGGGACAGTTTCGTGATGCCAGGATTCACGAGCAGAGATGCCAGCATGAATGGTCAAAATTAGGTTGCAAAATAAAAACAAATGAATCGCTGTTTTCTGGTATATGGAACTTTTGTTGACCTGATTAGCTAATCCTTTTTATTTGCTGAAATTGAGAGGGAATTTTGAATCTATCATGTTTAGTAGATGGACAATTCGCACTACTTCCCTAGGGCAGGCACTATACTAACATAAGATGGTGAGTGAAGACTACCTACTGGATAATGTCAGCTGTGTTGTGCTTTTAGCTCTGCTCTCTCTTTTGAAATTTCTTTATTTTGTTGTTGAAATGTCAATGGGAGTTTTACACACTTAGCAGTATCTGTTTATCCACAAAACTTTGACTATATGAATCGAATTATTTTGCAATCAGAGACATTTCATTGAACATCTTGAACATCAAATTTAAACCCTAAAAAAGATCTAAAATTAAAACATGCAAAACCATATATCGATCGACAGAAGAAACAAGTCCAAAAAGAGGGCAAGATTAAAGTGTGCCGACTTTAAATACAGTTTTTTTCTAGCTTCCAGAGAACATTTTGTGCTCTCAAAAGCAATAAAAACTATGACTTTTGCAGTAGATCTATGAGTTATTAGAATTTATGAATTTCGTCTCAGTCTTCCAAACCATAAAAAGCAAATTTACAATAAAAAGAACCACTAAGCTATTCAGTCACCATTGTTCACTTATGTCGGGGGCATACCATGAACTCTGACAACATACGAGTGAATAAACTGAATATCTGCAACATCAATCAGTGATCCCACCGTATTTTACAACCTTCAATTGGCTATCTAATTTAGCTTTAAGTCGAAATTCATAAATATACTTAAATTTAAGCAAAGTGCTGAAAGTGATCACAATATCAAAGTGATCTTTCATTTGCAAACCTTATTCAGTTTTTATGATAACCCAATTTCAATCTCAACCTCGTTTTCATGCCCACTTGGTTTTAATCTCCACGTTTTCATGTTGACCAAGTTTCAATTTAAGTCTTGTTATCATGGACTCTCAAACTCTGCCACTTGTCACAATTCTCCTCCTTATGGCCGGGAATGAACTTCTGAAAGCGAAAAGTCCTACTCAAAATACTCAAACTGCACAACAATCTTGGGCAAAATATAATGAGACAAACAGAAAATTCCGAATAAGACTAGCAAATCCTTTACTTCTGCTTCGCTAATCAATAGCTCACTCCACCCCCCCCCCCGCACCCTATGACAAATGTTGGGTGATAATGAAAACAATTCCATGCAATTTGATCAACATTGAGTAAGGGGGAGAGCGTAAAATTTAATGGTAATACAGATATCAATGAAAATTTCAGTTTGTCTCATAATTTTTGCTCCAAGATTGTAGACCCAAATTACTTTGTGTGACCTCTTATCACGAATCAGTCGGCAAAGCAGCCGAGTATGAAATCAATTACTTGCCTCAGATATTGTCTTGCAGTCTTCTACAGTTAAAGAAAGGGTTTTCAAGTTGATAACATTTTTGAAATTGAGTTAATACAAAATTAAAACTTAATATGAGGCTGAGATTAAAACTGGGTTCACCTGAAAACAAGGTGGCGATTATAACTGGGTTGATAAGAATGTGAGGTTGAGATTAAAACCGAGTTGACGTGAAAAAGAGGTTGAGAGTTAAACTAAGTTTGATATGAAAATGACGTGGAGAGTAAAACAGGCTTTGACATGAAAACGAAGTTGAGATTAAAACCAAGTTTGATATGTAAAACAGGTTTAATTTAAAACCGAGTTTGATATGAAAACGACGTTGTGAGTGAAACAGGGTTTGATTGATAGGAAAACGAGATGGAGAATAAAACCGAGTTTGATATGAAAATCAGGTTTAAAATAAAACCGAGTTTGATCTGAAAACAGGTTTAAATTAAAATTAAGTTTCATACAAAAACGAGGTTGATAGTAAAACAGGGTTGAGATCAAAACCGAGTTTGATATGAAAAACAAGTTTAAATTAAAACTGAGTTTGATATGAAAATGAGGTTGGAATTAAAACCGAGTTCACATAAAAACTAGGTTGCGATTAAAACTGAGTTGAGATTAAAACTGAGTTGAGATTAAAACTGAGTTGACATTGAAATGGAGTTGACATTGAAAGAGGGTTTTCTTAAAAACTCAATAGAGATTGCAATCCATGATAAATTTCCAAAAGTCTTACATTTCTCGTGAATTTCTAAATCTTATAAATGTCCTAGAAATCTCATTCTTCAGCTACTGTACATGTGCAGAAGTGTCTGCTTTCTTTAAAGACGATGATCTAAAGTTAAGCTTAAATCTATGAGACTAACTGCAGCCATTTTACATTCATTTTGAATGATGGGGCAATTCACTCTACAAAATGGCATACAAGATTTATATTTAAACGAAATGATTTTCAAGGGATTTGCTAGAAATAATAGGAATTCAAGCAAAAAAGGTGTGCATGATTTCCAAAGAGTGAATTCACCCTCAATTATGAAAGAAAGTTTCACACGGCAAGTTTTGAAATATCTGGGAAAAATTAAAGAAATTTCCAAATCAATCTTTGTAAATTCCAATTAATCAGAGAAAAAAGAGAAAGAGAGTTATAAATTTGATACCTAACTTGTACACCCATCGGTGTTAAACATCGCTAGTGTTTCAATTAAGCATAATTTTTACTCATGGGTGCTTTTTTCAGCCATTTCAGCTCTTTTATTTCAGGATTCTGCTTCTCTCAATCCAGGAGTGAAATTTTCAAGGGCTGAAAAGATGAAATTATTTTTATCAAATACAGTCTTAGCGCCATCTAAGTGAGTCGTTGAAAAATTGTTTTCAAGTTTCTAAAGGCAATGAACAGCTAATGGATTTCATTAAGTTTGCAATTTTGACCAAAGCATTTAACTCTAAAATAACAAGTGAGCAGTTTGATTAAAAGATCCTTAAAATCCAATATATAATTCGTGATTCGGTTGAGATCATGCTGGCTTTGCTTATTAAAACAAAGAGTTACAATGCTTAAAATATGATCTTCAAGATAATTTAAACCAACACAAAGACTTATTTATATTGTCTTTTCTTAACGTTTGTCCTATTTGTGGTAATTTCCTTTCTTATGAGGGCTTATAGATCTATCTTTTTTCGGGACCCAAAGGTAAGGGAAGACATCTGTTTCTGTTCTTCAAGTTTCCCTTCTCCATCATCAGTTGCTGCTGGTGTTGTGATATATTTGATGGACATAACTGGGACCTGCTTTCTCAATTTTTTAACAGCAGCTGTGTCAGTTAAATTCAGTTTTTTCTTTCACTGGCTTCTTGGTATCGCTTCTTGTTTGATGTACAGGTTCTGTTAGAAGGATATATGTACATGATATTTTGTTCATTCGACTGTGAATCTGATGTACTTCTGATTTCTGACTACATCAACTCACGACACAGCAACATTAGGTGTACGGTGGAGAAACAGGTTGGAAATAGGTTAGCTTTTCTAGATGTTATGATTGACCATAGTGACCTACCTACCTGACCTACCTTCTTAGCTTCACCCATCCCCTTCATCAGAGACCATTGGCATGAGTGCAACCCTCAAGGTCTTGAGTATCTCAGGAAACTGGAAAAGAGCATCTGTATTCCAAGCAAGACCAAGTTCCGGAATCCGAGATCTGATTATATATCTCTTTGTGGTAAACTGGCTGTGCTGCACATCAGGTCCCTAAAGGTCTTGAAAGACAGTGCCGTACAGCATATTCCACAAAATGAGTGAACAAACAAAAACTGTAAGAAAATCAGGAATATTTATATATTAGATACGTCACACAACATGGCTTCAATTTTGTTGAATTGAGTCATTGAATACATTTTTCCAGGTAGTTGCTGAGATGATCTCTGAGGATGAAAATGATGCCAGTGGAAGGCAGGAGATTATGCGTCATCTTCACCATTATCTTCCCTGTTTTGAGACTGAAGATTCATTGACATTTGGAGTTGACGAGTAGTTGGTGATCAGCTGACTGTGGAAAGAGGGGTCGATTGTTTCTCCAGTTATCAAATGGTTTTACAAGTAAAGAACATCTAGATGGTCTGCATTTGGCCATTTCCAAAACTAAAAATTACTTGAAACGTTTTAACATAATTTGAACCCAAACACCAAGTCCTGAAAGAGCCCTGAAACACATCCATTAGTATTGGGTACAACATTACCCACATGTATATAAGGAAGTCAAAAGCATTCTTAAGATATCGTAATTTATAAAAGTTGAACTCTCCTGAACCCACCTGAACCCAGCAGTCAAAACAGCCAAACCCATCTGCCCAGACTGGAAAGTTTGCATTTTGCGCGCAGAAGGTATTCTTTGCTGTCAATATTGCACGCATAGGAATAGCTACTACTGCACTAGCGCATGCGCAGTAGTAGTTATATATGCACAGTATTTATCGCTTGAAGATCGGAAAGGAGGAAAGTTAAGAGTCAAGACAAACTAACGTTATTGAATATTTTCAATTATCATATGCAAGAAAGAAACTCTGGAGCACAACATTTACAAATAAGCAAGCATTTTTAGTCTAATTGTTAATTTTAACGTGAATGGAGTTCGTAACAAAGAGATTTTGAGAACAATTCTACAGGAATTCAATAAACAGAAGGTCAAAGAGTTTGTATTAATACAACTAATAGTATTTTATTTTATTAAAACAGTTTCTATATCTTTTAAAAGAAACGAGAATCGTGGCTTTTTCTTGTTGTGACGTTTAAGAACCTTTGATAACTCATCTTTTTTTCAAAATTTATTGTTTGTCATGGTATGCAGGTAGCATATGCTTCTTTAAACCTCTTTTTTATCACCTTCTATGTAAAGCTTGGCGATTTTTTTAACAGCATTCTCACATTGCAAGACTGATGGAAAGGACCAATCAGCTTTCGTTCTCATTGCCAACACCTCATTGCTCTGGCCGCCATTCATTTCTTGATTTTCCATTACACGATAAAAACTCTCTGCAATGGCTTCAGTCCCAGTTTTTGCAAACATAATGTTAAAGATGATACAAACTCTCTCCCTAGTGACTCATAAATATTGGGATGCTCGTAAATAGCCTTTAAAATATCTTCTTCTTTCAAAACCCCTTCAAATGATTCACCATTTGATTTTCTTAGAGTGAAATAATCCTGTACGCTGAATTTGTTCTCTGACTGGAAGAATGATTCGATTCTTTCATTGGTGTTGATTTTCCATTCTATTTGCTTGCCGTTTTCTATCTTCTCAAAAAACATTGGTGAATATAAGGCCATTTCTCCCCAAATTACTTTAGCAAATGTTTCTTTTGCTTTCCAAAATATCAGATCACTTCCTTCAGGATCTATTTCTAACCCAGTTTCAGCAGCTTCTTGTTTGACATAGGGCAATTCTGCAACAAACTCGACAACTTCTTTGAATTCTTCTTTTCCGTTATTGAAGGGTGAAGAGGAACCAACTCGGCTTCCAGTCATACTGCTGAACATTTTTGCAAAATTTAAGCAATTATCCAAGGATATCAAAACCTCTGGGAAACATTGACTGTTCCTGTTCTTTAATTCTTTGAGAATGTCGACGGCAATCCCTGCCAAATCTGATTAGCTGTCTTCCATGCTCCTCATTCTCCAATTTATAGGCCTTCCGGGTACCTCATCTTCAACCAACCACCCTTCCACTAGATCTATTGACTTAACCCTATCTGGAAATAGCCTCCCCCCCTCCTACATTTCTTTAAAAAACTCAAAATGCACGAAACAAAGTTGGGTGAATGTTCTTGACTTTTCCTAACAATTATCTGTGGACCTTGTGATGTGGTAGTTTCCATGGTTACTAATAAACTGTTATCATAGCAACCATGGTGAAAATTGTCACATTAGGACCAACGAAATTTGATCTAATTTCTTTGATGAAATTGACATCTTCATGAAACTTGGGCAATAGCAAACCAATATCAGATGACACTAGATAATAAACCCTGCTTTTGTGAAATGCATTTGGATTCAATTTTTAGAATATTGCTGACATCAGCATTATTTATCTTTTCTGATGCTCTAACCATGCTAATTAAATTTCTCCTCGCAAATATCAGTGTATTGGTGACTCAGTTCTACTTTTCCACCAGAAGCTACTTCAAGAAACCCATATGAACAAAAATATTGACAGTTTTCTACTGCGCATGCGCAGCATTTCTTCAGAAAAGTAAGAAATTTTTCGAAAATGTAGCAAAATGTGTTTTAGTATGATTATAACAGTCAAAATGGGTTTTCCAATAGTTTAGTAGTGATTATCAGTCATATAATTCAAGATAAAGGTAGAAATGTCAAAAGTGGAAAAGTGATTATTACGTCATTATGACGTTATAATGCATTGGATATCAACAAAACCTTACAGTTCCAAATAATATGATTACATTGATATTTTGGCCAAATTTAATCTTTCTCGCTCTTCCCAGATGCGAGCTATAAGGGGGGTGCTAATTTGGATGCTCAAAAAAGCCTGGTCCAGATAGGGTTAAATTTCATGTTGTTTAAGTCTTTGTTGTGTTTGTTTAATAATGGCGCAACTTTTGATGATGGTATAGGCTTCCTGATTTCTTTCTGGTACAGTTCAATTCTCTGAATCACGTCTTCCACCCAAGACACGATTTTCCAACCAGGTAAAGACAAAACTTGTCCTCTTAACATCAGTAGAACTAGGGGCTCCAATACGTCAATTATGCCAAGAAGATCATGCACGAAATTTGTCCTGCCAATTTGTATTCATTAATTTCTTTGTTATCGTGATCTCGATATGTATTGACATATGTTTCAAAGCTTGGCTCAAGATTCTTGAACTGTTTGCAACTGGAGCTTAAAAACCGTTGCCTTGCAAATGACAGTGTCACTCGGAAAGGAAGGTCCAACTCCTTTGCAGTTTCTTTTGCAACAGTGTGCACTTTGCCATGCCCAACAGAGTGTGGAAAAGGTTTGTTCCCATTAAAAGCCATTTGACAAACCCACTCTCCTCCAATGGTTTAAAGACTTTGTCTATCCAGTGAGCTGGATCCCATTGAAGGTACCACCATTTGTGATCTTTGCTCTTCTCAGATGTTAGATGTTTTCAGATTTCTTCGTTCATATTCTGGCAAAAACTACCATGCAAATATTGGCCATCTGTTACCTTACCACTCATGAATAGCAATCTTTCTTTGTCTATCCCTGCGTGTTCTTTAAGATCAGATAGCATGTAATGTGCAAGTCTGTCGCTAGATCCTCCTTCTCCACTTACATCACGGTATACTGGCCATGAATTGCTTCTCAATTGCAATTGCTTCTCTTTTTCCATCAATGACCATGCAAATCATCGTGACTTGCTTGGTATTGCGATGATTGGTTGACTTATCTTCTGTTATATAAAAATGCGGCAAAAGCCCAGTGTTTGGTAGAGGAGTTGCCATATATTCAGCAATTTTGTCGTCAATATATGCGCATATTGCTCTTAACATGGGTACAAACATCTTTCTGCAGTGACTGAAGTCCCCCACATCTGCATTCGCAACATACAGCTCAGCCATTCCATCTTCACAATGGACTGCAGCAGCTTTATCTTTGATTACATTCAAAGCTGCGCGTATCTGATTCTTTATCACTACCTTCCCTCCCTTTACTTGAGCAAGTTCCCGCTTGTATCTTACAGCTACCTGGTGAAAAACACTTCCAAATCCGTTTAAGTGATCTACGAGGTTCTTCTTAAATCGATACCATTTTTGATTTCCTCCCTGCTCCAAATCTTTCATATGTCCATCTTCAAAATTGATACAATTGGGGATACAACCGTCTCCTCTTCCTGCTGGTTTTTGAGCTGTATGCAAATTTCTTTCTATGTATTCTTGACAAGTTTTGCAAGTTATTGTATTTTCATGTATGATTATGTCATCACAAAGGTGAGCAAACTCGATTAGATTCTTTGCTGACTGGTAGGTTTTAGAATTTAGTTCTTGCGTCCATGTTGAGGTGCCCTTCTTTCCCTGCTCATTTTTCTGGGACATGAAAGACAGGATCTTATCCACCTTGGCTGTCAATGCTGAAATTTCATCACTTCCATTTTTCTTTTTCGCTAGGGACTGTTTCTGTGAAGCATTCTATAGATGTTTGAATATTCAGTCCAACCTCGCTTTCTCTCTTTTCATTTTCTTCTATCCTGATTACTTTTCCTTGTAGTTGATCATATTCACTCGAGGTTTTATCATCAACTTGGTGCGGTCTTTTGCCAACTGATTTGCTTTTAATTCTAAGATATAAATGTAGTAATACATTTGTTTGGAGCAAAATAATAACCATTAATAATCCCAAGGTCGTTATCAAGTGATGGTGATCATTCTTTTAATACTTATCATTTATTCACATTTTCTTTCACGTACATCCACCACATTTTTAGATATAGATTTCATCCCTATTCAGGGTATCCAAAGACCCCCAGTACTCGAGTTTCTTATATAAAAAACATTATTCAAAAGATATATATTATGCAAGAATTTAACATTTGATATTTACGTTTTGTTGACTTTTTCATCTTTTTCTATGGACCTTCTCGCTTTTGTTGCTCTTGGGTCTTCAATGCCGACTACTAATGCTTGTCCATTCGAATGTGTGTTCTTCAAATGCTGACTCACTTCTGATGGAGTAAATCTCGAAACAGTAAACTTCTTCCTTTTTCGTTCAAAACAGGTTAAACAAACTGTGGTGACTGTTTTCTCGTGACCACTCTGGGCTCTCTTTGGGGCAGTAAACTTCTTATCTTCTTTAAAACTGGAGCAAAGAACATCAAATGCTGAAAAAAATATGCAGTTTGTAGTAAAGAATCAAGTTTGTAATAACTATACTGTTTACTTTAGAGTATCATCATCATCATCATCATCATCATCATCATCATCATCATCATGTTTAGTAACGTGAAAACTTTGGAATGGTCAATAAATAGTTTTTAGTTTCTGAGGTCAAACTTTGATAACATCACTGTTCGATTAATTATTCGAGACCACTTCCAAGGGAAAGAATATTTATTTAGACGTGTTCCAATTGTATATAGGTATAAAGATAATGGTGTATCTCGTGCTACGCTTATAATATGTACTTCTTGTATAAAAACGTACCTGTCTTGGCTGTTGGCTGATTCTTGCAGTTCCTACAAATGACTGTTTTCCCATAACCCTCTTCATCACCTTCAACAAAAGCACACGTGACATGAACATAGCTTGAACACTTTTTGCATTTGTGAGCATCACCAACTAGTTGTAAACAAACTGGACAACTTGAATCCATCAATGTAGCTGAAAATGGAGGGGTTACTGATGAGCATAATAAGGAATTTAAATATATTATGTATGTAGTATACAGTATATTTATACAACAACAAGCAACAACAACAATAATTCATGACATAGACCCTAGAATGCGAAAAATTCTTTTTTTTTCGACTTTCAAAGTTTTATCTGTGCACATTTTCAGATAAAGTTTTACACGCTTGACAAGCACAATTCTTCGGATGCGCGCATGAGATTTTGCTTGCGCACGCGGTACATACTTTCCAGTCTGGCCATCTGCTCTCACCTTAGAACAATGAAATTTTAATAACACTTTTGGGAAAACGCACCTCGTGCTTGTTTACAAATCAGGGTTCTCTAGAAAATCTTGGAGGATATTTACGGAAATTGGAATGCCTCAGGAGAAATGGCATTTTAGTCAAGGAAGATGGGTATAGACAAAGTAACACATTTGCACAAAACAGATAACATCACTGTTCGATTAATTATTCGAGACCACTTCCAAGGGAAAGAATATTTATTTAGACGTGTTCCAATTGTATATAGGTATAAAGATAATGGTGTATCTCGTGCTACGCTTATAATATGTACTTCTTGTATAAAAACGTACCTGTCTTGGCTGTTGGCTGATTCTTGCAGTTCCTACAAATGACTGGTTTCCCATAACCCTCTTCATCACCTTCAACAAAAGCACACGTGACATGAACATAGCTTGAACACTTTTTGCATTTGTGAGCATCACCAACTAGTTGTAAACAAACTGGACAACTTGAATCCATCAATGTAGCTGAAAATGGAGGGGTTACTGATGAGCATAATAAGGAATTTAAATATATTATGTATGTAGTATACAGTATATTTATACAACAACAAGCAACAACAACAATAATTCATGACATAGACCCTAGAATGCGAAAAATTCTTTTTTTTTCGACTTTCAAAGTTTTATCTGTGCACATTTTCATTACAAACTAGTCATCTTTTCTTAAATTTGTTCTTATAGCAAAAATTTATGAAACTGTCTAGTTACTCTAAGAAAAATAAAAGAGGCATTTCATTGTCACGAAAAAATGAGTATCATGAAATAACAACAAAACTTGTTCTGATAGACTGCCAAGGTAGTTTATACAATTGGGACTGCTTTATTTCACCAAGAAAAACGTTTTTAGACTCCAAAACAGAAATCAAAGTAAATTACCAAAGGCTCCCGACTGATTTTCCGATAACAGGAGATAAGGCACTCGTTGTTCGTCTTAATTTGCACATGGCCTGACCCCTGACCTTTAAACCTTCAAAACAATCATCTAAGAAATCGAGAAGGGATTAAGATTTTATGGAACTCGGTGATAACGAAAAATTTGCAAAGAAAATTAGTCAGCTTTCGTTTGTGAAAGGAGGCGATCAAACTCTGTTGTTTGCAATGATTTTTTGTGGCTCACAAAAATTGATTTTTGTATAACTCTGAAAGTTTTTATTTTGAGAAAAAAGAAGGATAATAAAGCAAAAAACAGCACTGGCCTGTAGAGAAGAATATATTCAAAATATTGTGACAATGCCTCTTCAAGAAACTTTTAAGCCTAACCATAAAAAACATTGTTCAGCGTCTTCACATTATTTTATTTACAAGAACCTTGGCTCGCTCCCTGCTAAAAGTTTATTAAATTTTATATTGTTTAAGGCAACAAAAGAGCAATATTATCTTTCGAACAAACTAAGTAGGAAAATACAGATGAGGTATAGAATCTGCTAGGTTTTGAAATCAATCACCAGACTAAACCTAAAATACGACTGGGCAAAGAAATTATGAGAATGAAAATGAAAAACTCACCTCCGAAATAATATCGATTTTGATAAAATCTTCACTTCTTATCTTCAGAGAAAGCATAACAAAAAAGCAGGGTTGAATTTCTTTTATAACAATTATTATATTTCATGTTGCAGTACCGTACTTGTTTTGATTTTACGAAGCATCTGATTGATTTTGTTTTCCGTGATCTTTTCTGTCATTCATTGCACACAAACAATTGATCAAAAATCCAGTCTTGATGAATGAGATGTCAAAAGTTAACAGGAACTCCTCGCAAAACAAAGGAACTCACGCCCGAGGATCCGGAAACATATTGGGCAAGTTTGCAAGTTCGCAACATTGTTTCCGTTGAAGTTAACGCACAAACACACCCAGTAGCACAACGAGACAAAAGAGCGATAAAAAGTAATATGTCAATGATTCATGAAAATTCAACAAGTAATTTATTTTTGTCTTAATAAAATTATAAAGAAACTTCATAACAAAACAAATAATCAAGATTGTGTAATTTTGTGCGCGCATGAATTTAAAAAAAATCCACACAGATAAAGTTTTACACGCTTGACAAGCACAATTCTTCGGATGCGCGCATGAGATTTTTCTTGCGCACGCGGTACATACTTTCCAGTCTGGCCATCTGCTCTCACCTTAGAACAATGAAATTTTAATAACACTTTTGGGAAAACGCACCTCGTGCTTGTTTACAAATCAGGGTTCTCTAGAAAATCTTGGAGGATATTTACGGAAATTGGAATGCCTCAGGAGAAATGGCATTTTAGTCAAGGAAGATGGGTATAGACAAAGTAACACATTTGCACAAAACAGATATTTTCTTTCATGGTTCAGCTTCCCCACAAACTAGTTTTTGAGAGCGATCTGCGGTAGCTATGTCACTAAACTTAAGGGTCTGATATCTCATCAATGTTACAGAGAAAAGCTGCAGCAAGGATAAATCAAGTAAGTACCAATTAATTTATTTATACTATTCAAAGGCTTTTTTGACAACATTTGTGTTTTTAAAGAAAGTAAGGTTGTCCTTGTAAAGCATCACTTCTTAGATTTTTCCTGTTTAAAGTCGTTTGCCACTAAAGTTAAAGAGCTACTTAGAGTCTTAGTTTTCCAACCTGTTCGAGTTTTAAGCTAGCCAAAACGATTTCATTTTGGGGGAAATAGCAAATCCCATGCAAAGGGCAAAATGAAACTCAAACTGGCATGACTTCATTTCGCTTTTTCAAGAACTAGCTGGTGTGAAATTTTGTTAAATGTTTCGTCACATGCGTACTGACACGAGGGGCATTTCTCTCTGCAAAAAGGCATACGAAATTTCCATTAAAACAAAAGGATTTTCAAGAGATTTTCAAAAAAACAATAGGACTTCCAGCAAACACGTACAAGGTTTTCAAGGAGTGGATTGCCCCCTTGTACCGACCCATTTTACCTTTTCTTTCATTTTCATGTTAAACTGTTTTGAAATTGTCATGTAAACACAACACAAATTAGGTAGTAGAGTTTGCTTAACTAAGACTGGTTTGAAATTTCTTGCCGGCGTAAGTTTCATTTTGTGTGTCATGTAAATGCCCTCACAAAAAGAAAGGACAAACAGAAGGAAAAAGCAATAAGAATGTACTTGTCCTGCATATCATCGACAATAAGCCTGTCAATATTTCTAGTTAGGCCCTTTATGTATTTGTTTCTGTATTTTTTGAATGAAAGCTGTCTTTAAATATTAGGGGCACTAAGAAAAAGCCATTATAAATTGCCGTAAGGACCCATAGTTCCTTTTTTTACTTCTTTCCGAAAATCACAAAAATTCTGAGATACTTAGAATTCAAACACCAGCTTTTTTGGCAAGTTTCCTTTCACTTTCACTATTTCCAATTTGTCTGAACGTTAAGTACACGGTTTCAAAAAATCTTACCACTTACCTCGATGTTGTTATTTTTGATATAATCGCTCTATTAGCACACTCTGACGCTCAAACTACTACTTTGTTTGATTGATCTTGATTTGGTGCAATCTTGGGCTGATTAGCGCTAACTAGGACGCTTTACGTCTCTGTCCCTCACGAAGTTGATTTTATGGCGATCCAAAGTTTGAAAATTTATAAGAGATTTGACCTTGAAAAGGCCCTTGGGGCGATTTTACAGCCTCAGTTATTTTTCACAGTCAAATCCACTACAAATTTTGAAACTTTTAATGGCTATGAAATCAACATTTCAATGACAAAAGCATAAAAGTTTGCCACTAAAATATAGGTGCTGATAGTCATCTCTTTTGCCAGAAGGAACATGTAAAAAAACAAAGGTCGATCATTGATGCCGTTAATTCTAGTTTTATACAGAACTGTGAAACCTCTATGCAGTACTGTCAAGGATATTTAGTACCGTGAAGGGTGTTCAGTCCCGCAGGGGGATAGGGGATATGTGAGGGGTGCTTAGACTGGCCATCAAGCTGACAGTAATTTTTATTTATACGAAAAGAAAACAAATAGATCCACCTCTTTATCTTTAGACAGCAAAGATGGTAGACGATGAAACAGTTTCTGCAGTGTCACCAAATTGAATTGTTAAGTTTAATTTTGTTGCATTTCGTAACCTTATAAATTATGTTACTGTGGTGGCGTGTTTGAGCAGTTTTGTTGCACAGCATTGGGGTAAAAAATATTTTATGATATCTACTTCTCATCGTGTAACATAACGAACAAACCCGGGCTCTGTCACTTGAACAATTTCCCACCAAGAAACCCGGGTTTCTTTGTCGCAACCTCGTTTTCAATTCAAGTTATTTGAAACTCGTTTTTAAGTCATCTTCGTTGCATTTCCTAAAATGATAATGTGCAGCTTTGAAAGTTTTCTTCTTCTTCAAGGCCCTTCAATACTTACATGACTATGGCAGCGGGTTTGCAACGACGAAACAAGGGTCGTTTGCTTGTAAATTGTTCAAGTGACCGAACCCGGGTTTTGTCGTCTTGTTACACGATGAGAAACATTTTTTATCCCAATGCCGCGTGATACAACTGCTAGAACTGATCAAGAGTGTACTGATGGCCATTAAAATTTGGATCATATGTTTTTGGATCACTTTGAACAACTGCTTGCACCACAGTCTTTTTATAGGAAACTAAGACTTTTTCAATACCCAGAGCTTATTTTTTAGTGAAGTTTGGTATAGAAAGTTTCTTAGCAGTTTCTTAGAGATAAAATTTCCTAGTGCCAAAACAGGCAATTGACACTTTAATTTGACAAATAGAAAAAAGAATACATTTCACATTTACAAGAGCTGTTTTTTTGCAAAAATAGACGTGTAACAAAAGTTTGTTTCTCGATTCTGAATTTCTAATTCTTCCGATTGATAAGACTTTCGAGTTTCTTTTCATTTTTGGTTGTGTAATGAAAATTCCGTATCAAATATCAAGCTTTGATGATGACACTGCGGTGTGCAGTAGTGTTTTTCAGTGCTCTGAAAATAAACAGCTATGTAAGCGAATTTTATATCTTTAATGTCTTCTCTCATAACTTTTTAGTTCCTTTACGTTACTTTTGTCCGAAATGGATTATTAGTTCAATGAATATACGATATACGATCTCTTCATTTTAGATTTAAAAAACAAAACAACATGGCGAGTGAACGTGCAGACCCAACAATCAAAGATCTTGCCTTGATGCTGTTAAAACAAGAACAAAATCTTAACAAACGTCTGGATGAAATGTCTAATAAAGTCGACAATGCAAATAATCGACAAAGCTTCATGGAGAAATTTGCAACTTTGGAAAACAAACTGAAAGATGTGGAAATATCAACTACGTTTATGAGCGGCCAGTACGAAAACCACAGGAAAATGGTCGACAATATGCTGAAAAAGCAGGTTGAGCTTAAAAAAGAAAACTCTGAATTCAGACAAAAACTAAAGCACATGGAAAGAAAACTGTATGTATCTGCCCAAGAATTGAACGAGCTTCATCAATATGGAAGAAGGGAATGCATCAAAATCATCGGAATTCCGAAGTTGGAAAACAAAAATACCGAAGATGTGGCTATCAAAGTGTTCAGTGAAATTGGGGTTAAAATAAATCGTTCTGAAATAACTGCTTGCCAGAGACTGCCCTCGAGAAAAGGTATTCTGGTCATCATCACAAAGTTTATGAATCGCAAGAGTGCAAACGAGATCTTGTCAAAAAGGAGAAAGCTTAAAGGTAAAACTGCCTCTGATCTTGGATTTGAAATCCAAAGTGGCGACAAGGTAAGTAAGGTTTTTCTGAATGAATCCCTTATGAAACAAAACAAAGAATTGTATCGATGTGTCCTTGAAAAAGCAAAAGAAAGGCAATAGAAGTTTACTTGGACATGGAATGGCCATATCTATGCGAGAAAGGATAAATTGTCAGCGCCAGCCATATCCTTGGGAGATTGGGAAAATTATTTAATGACGATTTGATACCTAACCATTTAGACTCTTATATGTTTTTCGTTACGTTCTATTATGTATACTTCTTATATTTTTTGGTAAGATCCCGTTGACTATCCCAATATGAGTTCACCAGTTGAGAACCTAGACTGCCCAAAGTGCTCCGAATGAGTCTATGATAACGGCGATTCTATTTGCTGCAATTTGTGCAGCAGCTGGTTTCATCTTTGATGCTCCTTATTAGATAGGATAAAATTTCAATTCATGGTTGAAAATCCTAACGAAAGCTGGTTCTGTAAGTTTTGTATTAAAAAAATCCTTCCAATTTAAATCCCTAACGGATAATAAATTAAAAAACACTATTGCTTTTATGACAAAAGAAAACGAAAATTTATTTGCCAGATTAACAAACCCTGAAACTGTTATGCGACGGAAATGCAATGTTTGTGATAAGGAAGTGTCTGACGTTAGCAAGTCAGCACCCTGTGTAGATTGCAATTCTTTAATACATATTAGATGTTCTGACTTACAGCTGTGGAATCTCACAAATGTCTCAAAATTGTTGAAAGAATGGTGTTGTAAACTTGCTGGCGTAACAGATTTCCTTTCTCTGAGTTAGAAAACAACGAATTAATTGAATTGACTTTCAATTCAAATTTTTCATGTGGGTGCCAGATATTTAACAATGATATTGACACCTACGCAAACTTTCATTCAAATTACTTGGTATTTTCTGGAATACTCATAAATTCCATAAGCTGACTAGCAAAACAAATGTAACCAAGAACCCCATATTTAGCCTAATTCATTCTAAAATTCAATCTTTAATCAAAAATAATGAAAAACTTGATATTGTTTTTAATAACCTCAATTTCAACTTTGATATTATTGCCCTTTCGGAAACATGGCATACTAAAGATAATCATGACCAAATTAGTGCATTAACCTTGACATGTTACCAAACTTTCCAAGGAATCACAGGTGAAACTAAGAATGGTGGTTGTGGGTTTTATGTTAATGAGAATATAGATTTTGAAATTCTTGAAGATCTTAATAAAACACTGAAAACCAACAATTCTGAATTTGAGGCCTTCTGGATTCAGTGTGAAAAATCAGTTTTTGGGGTAGTTTATAACCACCTTCGGAAAAACCCAAGTGATTTCTTAAAATATTTAGACGATACATTAAAGAAACTCTCTAAAGAAAATAAAAAATAACTTTGTCCGGAGACTTTAATCTTGATTTACTTAAATTTGATAAATCAACCTCTGTAGAAGAATTCTTAAACATAATGTTTTGTAACTATTACCAGCCTGTTATTTTACAACCTACCAGATATGTAGAAAACAGTAGGTCTACTTTGACTGACAATACCTTTGTTAGTTTTGATCTGAAAGCTATTAGTGGCAACCTTATTGCTAAGGTCTCTGATCATATGCCTAATTTGATCATATTAGGAAGAAAAATCAATAACAATAAAAAACCTAAGGGAGCTGTCATTATTAATAACGGGGAGGGGGTGGAAGCATTTTGAAAATATGTGCAAAAAATTTTAGACCCCAGCATTCTAGCCATGAAAAATTTCAGACCCCATCTAATTTTCGCCAAAAAATTTCAGACCCCCGACAGCACAATATTTTACTGGATAAGTAACAAAACTACTTTAACACCAACTCATCGGACGTAACATCCCATGTAATCAATACGCATTCAAGTCCTTTGACCACATACAGCAAAAATCTAAAACTATGTTATCATTATTTCAGTCAACCAAGAAATGAGCAATTCGAAAATGGTAGATACAAAATATCAATGAAAATCGAGCAAAGACTCAAAAATAGCGTGTTAAAGTGTGAACATTCACAATATCCATAGAAATAAGAGTTTTCAGGCTTTTTATTCCATGACTGTATATTTTCGCCTGAACCTCCCACGGTCCAATTTCATTAGCGAGAAGAGCTTATATTCTTGAGTTCTAATTTAACTATGGTGAATGTATGCGCTAGATACACCGGGTGAGCCAGAAAAAAGTTCCAACTTTTGAAAATTCACAGCACCAAGTGTACGTCACGGATTTGAATGATTCAAATTCTAGTTAAAAGCCGAAAGATTTAAGTATTTTTGTGATTTTTCTCGCTGTCTTACCAGCATTAGAAGTATCGATGAATTCAACTTTATTAAAATTTCATTGTTGTAAACTGACTGAAAAAGGGTCTAAAACGTTGAGCAAGTTGTAAGGACTCTTCGTACACAGAGCAATACTCAATGGGCGTTTTACCTCTCTCAAGAGTTATAAGACATCAATTTTCAAACAAATACTGAAGATTTTCAGTCCCATGGCAATACATGTGCAGTGGATATCTCTCACCCATGAACAATCGTATTTTCTTTATTGATCAGTGCGAGGAGTCTTTTATGATTTGATCAATGATTTTAGACCCCAGGCCCTTTTTCGGCGATTTGATCAAGGCCCTTTTTCGGTGATTTTTCAGCCATGAAATTTTTGTAAAGTTGAATTTACCTATATTTCTAGTGTTCGTGAGACAGTAAGAAAATCACTGGAATTTGAAGCATTCACATCTGTCAAGCATTGTTGATGCTATGAATTTTCAAAAGTGGGAACTTTTTTCTGGCTCACCCGCTATAGGAGTCCTCCCTGGCGTGCTAAGATACTATGAAAATGCATCATCATTTATCCATGATAAAAGTTCGTTAACAAAAACAAAATATACAGTGCCTTACCCATTCAGATCATCTGTATTTGTGCAAATTTGGTCCACCACAAACCCTTCCACTCCTGGTGGTATGAAACAGTTTTCCATAGTCAAAATTTTCACTGTCACTTTCACTCAAAGTTTCATCTTCTTCAGAATGTACAGTTTCATCTATCACTTCATCATCATCACTGTCGTCGCTAACTGAATCACTTCCCAAATCAGAAACATTTTCGAAATCATGTGGTGGTGTGTGTCCTATTGGCTCTGCAGGCTTATTTATTGTGTCACCATCATTCTCGAGCATTAACGTTGAAAGGTGCTGTATAATGACATTGAGTTTCTGTTTTTTCTTAAATTTAAGTGCAGTCACCATGTCATTAGCGATTAAGTATTTATCTAAGAACTTGACTGTTTTTTTCCTTAAACCTCCAGTCTCGAAAATTTCCTTCCAATCAATTTCGTCGTATTTCAGTTCTATTTCTCTAGCTGATTCAGTCCTTTTATTCTCTGCCTTTGTATTTTTTCTGAAACGTAACTTTAAGAAATAGATTTTATTAAAGATATAAAAGATACAAATTTTTATTTTCTTAATGATCCAAGTCAAGACATTGACACTAAATATAATTCTTTTTAGAATAGCATCTTAGATACTATCCAAAAGCATGCCCCTCTACAACGTTTATCTAGGAAAACGAGAAAAAAGCTCAAAAAACCCTGGATAACAAATGGCATTTTAAAATCAATTTCCATCAAAAACAAGTATTACAAAAAATTCTTAAAGTCAAAAAATCGGTTATGGTATCAACATTACAAATACTACAGAGATACTCTTAACAAACTAATTAAAAGTAGTAAGCGTTTGCACTACAGTTCATATTTTGAAACTTTCAAAAACAATTCTAAAAAAATTTGGTCTGGCATAAATGAAATTATAAACAATACATCTAAAACAAAAAGTAACAAAATTTCACTTATTAGTGCAAATGGAAGTATAATAAAGGACTCCAAATCCAAAGAAGTTGCAAATAAGTTTAATGAATTTTTTACAAATATAGCAAAGACCCTGGTAGATAAACTCGGTACGTCAAAATCAAATTTGGCTGACTACTTAAAAGATTCACCATCTGAAAGCATCATGTTATTGCCCGCAACTGAAACTGAAGTTCTTGACCAATTAAATTATCTTGACGCATCAAAATTAGCTGGGGCTTACGACATACCTATTTCTTTGATTAAAATGATAAAGAACAAAATAACAAAGCCCTTGGTGACTCTGATCAATCTTTCTTTTAGTAGTGGTTGCTATCCGGATGCATTAAAATATGCCAAAGTTATTCCAGAATTAAAGCAAATTCAAAATTTGAAGTTTCTAATTACCGACCAATCTCTATACTTCCTATTTTTAACAAGATATTTGAAAAAGTTATGCATAATAGATTGTCTGGCTTTATTGACAAGCATAGTATACTATTTTTACATCAGTTTGGCTTTCAAAAGCACAAATCAACTTCCTTAGCAATCCTTGACATTTGTAACCAACTAGTAAACGCAATAGAGAGTAAACAATTTTCATGTTGCATATTTCTAGATTTTGCAAAGGCCTTTGATACTGTAAATCATGATCTATATTACTAAACTCCTTAAATGCAAATTAGGTTGTCCCTTTGTTGTGGCCCATTGTTCGATTACACAAGAAAGGCTCTTTTCCTGGGCCACCTAGAAACCTGGTTCTTGTTTTGATCGACGCCCTTTCTGCCCAGGTAGTGCATGCCGTATTTTTCTAAATGTTTTGAGAATCCAAAGATTGTTAAAATTTCGATTTTATCTCGACTTCAACAAGTTTTGGTTTTGATTGCGGCCATCTATTATATTCCTTTCACTACACGTACATTGAATCTTTTGCGTGCAACTCTCAGGGGTTTATTCAATGAATTGCGGCTTTAAAAGCCTGGATTCCATACAAAATCTTGACTGCCGTACGACTATCGCACAATCGTGAAATGCGAGATTTTTGTACAATTATCCCACGACCATAAATACAAATGGTGACGTAATGGTCGTAGCAGAGCCTTCACGATTACATTACTACGATTAAGTTGTGATGTAGTCTTTCTTACAAGATATTTTGAGATATCAAAATGAAACACGCTTTCCAGACAATGGATACCTTTCCCAACGGTATATTTATTGGCAGCGTGCGATTGTGTCTTATCTCTCAACTTCACGCTCAAATACAATACTACATTACTGTTGTGAACAAAAAAGGCTTTTCCCACTCCAGCGATGTCAAAGCTTTTTATGTCAACAAAAGTCCCAAGACGAAAGTAGAATTTTAAGAGTTAAGAATGAAATTTCACAGAACATGAGAGTTTCTGGTGATTTTTCGAGGATTTTCTGCCACTTAATAGATGATTCCAGGTGAATTGGACATTTCAGGGTGGTTTTGGGTGCTTTTCATCAAGTTATGGTTCGTTTTGAGTGCTTTTGGCTGGTTGTGGGCAATTTTGGGTTGTTTCGCGTTTTTGGTAAGTACGTTTTCACGTTTTCAGGGGTCAAAGGACGTTAAAAGACACTAGGAGACAGTAATTCATTTTGGAATCTTACTCATATTCTTTCCATTTTATAGTCCGGTACCAGAGAAAGAATATCTTATCCATTTTCTGGTCCTACTTTCATACGGTTTGGGTTCTTTCTTATGATGATAGAAATATTTTAAGTTTCTGGGCCACCCAGATTTGGCGGATTTTCCGATTTAGCCCCCCTTCGCCCATAAGCCAATTTTTTTTTTCTTCAAACCCCAACATATTATATATCAATCGATTCAAAATTTGATGCTAATCAACCTTTTATATAAGACTTGTATCTGAAAATCAAGCTATCTCGAGATATTTAGCACTTTTGTTTTTTTAATTCAGGGGTATAGCAATTTTTCGAATTAGTTTTAACAACGGCTTTGAGAAACTACATGTTTGATGCATGAAATATTACCGCCTTGTTGAAGAATGGAACATATTTTATTTCTTTTCACTGAGATTCGTAGAATATTCGAAGTTAAGCTGAATGTACCCTCTGACAAGTACTTGAAAAACTTTTCATTCAAAAAAATAAGTTTGCCAAGGCTCGATGCCTAACCGGTTTTTCTCAACCAATACAGGGCTGCCTCCACTAAGGCGGTTTTCTCGACATACGTTGATAGTCCTCCATCCCTAGCCAGCGTTTCTCGACCCATACGGGGCGAGCATCGATGCATAGTCGGCTTTTCTGGCATGTTTCGATCCCTAGCTGGCGTTTTTCGACCCATACATTCAAGCCTCGATACTTAGTCGGCTTTTCGCGTCCCTTGGCCAGCTTTTGTCGATGTATACGGAGCCACCTCGTTGCTTAACCTAACCTGTATTCCTCAAGTTATTAGGGCCACCTCGATGCTTAGTCGGAATTTTTCGACACATACGGCCAGCCTTTATGACTGGCCAGCTTTTCTCGACTCATACCGGACGTCCTCGATACTTGGCCGGCGTTTCTCGACCCATCCGGTTCGTCTTTGATGTTCGGCTGGCTTTTCTCGACCAATACGGGCCGTCCTCATTGCTTGACCGGAATTTTTTGACACACACGGGCCAGCCTTTCATTTCATTTAATATTATTTAGACAGAGATAACTGTTCAGCTAAAATACACGACCTTTAGAATAATTGCTACCTACTTTACTGATAAACCTAATCATGCTTTTATTCCAGTGAGTTTGTTTCTTTGTCTTGCTCATAAGATACTTTTTAAATTGTTTTTTTGAAACGATCTGATGCTGTGAGGCCACGAATTTCTATGGGACAATCATTCCAAGTCTTCAGAGCTGTGTGGTTAAAGCCTTTTTTAAGCATACTCGATCTTATATAGGGATTTGGAGATCTTTGCAGTGCCACGTAATGTAGGTCGAGTACAAAGATCTCGATTGTTATTTATCCCACATGCTTTTCAGGGCATAGTATGTTCGTGATCTTGTATGTCATGATATTTTTATCGTAACGGAAAAGATTTCATACGTTTAACCAGAAAGTTGACTGTGTTGCTTTTGCTATAATTGCATAAGCCCGATCTTGAAGACGTTGCAGAGCAGAGAGTTTTGTATTTAACAGACTAGTCCAGAAAACATTGGCGTAACACAAGTGACTCTCAATTAATGCATACTACATATTAAATTGTTGGGATTGTGGAACAATATTTTTCAGTTTTTTTTAGAGCTGCTAGACCACCACCAATTTTGCCTTTTACCTGCGGAAGCTATTCGTCCCAGTTTAATTTTTCATCCACCGTCACTCTGAGGGATTTAGTCGTTTCGACTCTTAATATCAGAGTTACTCAATTTAAGCACTTCTGACAGTTGGAGACTTGAACCAAGTTTTTCGTAGTGTTTTTTGTAGATGTTCTATGATCATGAACTAAGTTTTTCTGGGATTGGGGCTAAGTTTTTACCCTCGTCCACTCAGCGAGATTAGAAGGCTCTTGATGTGCGTCCGCAACAAGTTTCGCGGAATCATTCGATAGAATCATCATACTGGCGTGGTCAGCATAAATAAGGAAAAGAAGAGGGACTAAACAAGAACATTAAGTCATACCACAAATTACTTCTTTGGCTTTTAAATTCTTACCGTTAAGTTTGGAGCGCAAATCAATTTTCTGGTATTCAGGTAGGATTTAAGCCAATCTCCAGCTTTGCCTCTTTTTCCATATGCAGCTAATTTTTTGAGTAATACTCTATATCGTGATCGACAGACGACAGTATCGAATGCTATCTCAACGTCAAGAAAACTACTGAGATTGACATTGCGACAATCAGTGTTTTCATACCAGAAGTCAGTGCTGCTTATAAGCAATGTTATTGTAGAGTGGAACTTATGAAATGCTGCTTGGTTGTTTGAAATGCTTTTATTGATTTTTACGAACTCAAACAAATGATCGTCCGAGGCAAGGCAAGGCATCAAGGATGACCCCTATTGATAAAAAACACCTTCTAGGCATGTAGGCTGGGTGATATGAACTGAGAAACGTCTGCTAGGCATCGAGGCTGAACCGTATGTGTTAAATTCCAGCATCGACCCTTGCCCGTATAAGTCAAGGAATTCCGGTTAAGTGAGTAGGCTGCTCCGTATAGATCGAAAATAGCAAGCCAAGCATCGAAACAGCCCCATATTGGTCGAGAAAAGCCGACTATGCATCGATGCTCGCCCCGTATGGGTCGAGAAACGCTGGCTAGGGATGGAGGCCTATCAACGTATGTCGAGGAAACCGCCTTAGTAGAGGCAGCCCTGTATTGGTTGAGAAAACCCGGTTAGGCATCGAGCCCTGGCAAACTTATTCTGTTGAATGAAAAGTTTTTCAAGTACTTGCCAGGGGGTACATTCAGCTTAACTTCGAATATTCTACGAATCTCAGTGAAAAGAAATAAAATATGTTCCATTCTTCAACAAGGCGGTAATATTTCATGCATCAAACATGTAGTTTCTCAAAGCCGTTGTTAAAACTAATTCGAAAAATTGCTATACCCCTTGAATTAAAAAAACAAAAGTGCTCAATATCTCGAGATAGCTTGATTTTCAGATACAATTCTTATACAAAAGTTTGATCAGCATCAAATTCCGAATCGATTGATATATAATATGTTGGGGTTTGAAGAAAAAAAATTTGGCTAATGGGCGAAGGGGGCTAAATCGGAAAATCCGCCATTACGGCCCCCAGAGTCAGAAATCTGGGTGGCCCAGAAGCTTAAAATATTTCTATCATCATAAGAAAGAACCAAAACCATATGAAAGTAGGACCAGAAAATGGATAAGATATTCTTTCTCTGGTACCGGACTATTTGATGGCATGATGATGATGATGATGATGAGGTCTAAATATGATTATGATTATGATGATGATGATAATTATGAAGATGGTAACAATGATGATGAGGATGATTCTAATGGTGATTATAATGTTATAGTTAATGATGACGATAATGATAATTTTGACGGTGATGATAACTGTGGTGATGATTATGATGATAATGTTCTTTTTTTGTCCACAGTTTAATACCCTTTATCAATTCTCTTATATGTTTACCATTACAAGTAGACTAGCTTTTTAACTTGACGCCCGCGATGCGGGCGTGCTTTTTATTTTGACACCCGCGATGCGGTGTGTTTTATTTTGTGTGTGTTTCTATGACACCCGCGATGCGGGTGAATATATACCAGTTTAGCCTTGGAAAGACAAGATACCACTCAGCTACCTTTTAACTTGTTGCCTTTTAACTTGCAGCCTTCTGAACTTTCGCTAGAGTCCGGGGAGGTTAGCTCCCCATGGCATCCCACAACCTCCCCCGACTCTAGCGAAAGTTCAGAAGGCTGCAAGTTAAAAGGCAGCAAGTTAAAAGGTAGCTGAGTGGTATCTTGTCTTTCCAAGGCTAAACTGGTACTAATATTCACCCGCATCGCGGGTGTCAAGTATTTTACTAAATAAACTCGAACATTATGGTATTCAAGGCATTGCTCTTAAATGACTTCGATCCTATCTAAAAGACAGGACCCAACGAGTGTCAGTTGGGGGTACTTTATCAAAATCTAACTATAACCATAATGGGGTGCCCCACGGTAGTGTTTTAGAACCGCTCCTATTTTTACTATATATAAATGATATTCCATCTTTTTGCAGATGATACTAGTCTATTCTATTCTAATAAAAACATTGATAATTTGGAAGAAACAGTTAATTGCGAATTGGCTAAAATTTCTGATTGGTTAATAGCAAATAAACTAACCTTGAATGTTAATAAAACTAATTTCATAATAATAAAACCAAGGCAAAAGAAACTACCAAGAAACGTTAAACTAAACCAAAATGGTGAGATATTAAAAGAATCGGATTGTGTTAAATACTTAGGTGTCTTGATTGATAAAAACTTGTCTTGGAAAAGCCACATTAAACATGTAACAACTAAAGTGGCAAAGAGTATTGGTATTCTATCGAAAATTAGGCACTTTGCACCAAAAAGGGTCCTAATTAATGTTTTCAATGCATTTATTTATCATATTAACTATAAAATAATTAATTGGGGTGGGGCGTACCCCAGCTCTTTAGATCAACTAAATAAATGTCTAAAAAAGCAGCTAGAACTATTACTTTTAAACCACGAAGTGAACCCTCTAAACCTATCTTGAAAGAGCTTTATTCACTGAACTTAGAAGACACATACAAACTAGAATGTGCAAAGTTTATTTTTGAAATTTCTAAAGGAAACTATAACAGCCTTTACTCGCACCTCTTTCAACTAGCAAAAATCCAACATAATTTTAACACCAGACAGGCTACATCTGGTAAATTCTGTACTCCAATGTAAGGACTAATTATAGGAAACACAGCATTACTTATTCAGGAATAAAAATTTGGAACAGTATTCCCAAAGATATCCGAAAATCTTGTCAAAAGAAAACCTTTACAAAACTTTATAAGAAAATGCTACTTAACAATTATTAAATTTACTCCTTTGAAATATATATATGATCCATTGGACTAAAAGGAAAAATTTTCCCCTGAACTTTCTGTATTTTTTTTAGCTTAAAATATTTTCTTTTCCTAATACCCTTTTCTTTTCGTTCTCTTCTTATTCAGTTAGCTATCTAACCCAACTTACACTTTTAGTGAATGAAAAGAACATTACTGAGGGCATATGGCTCGAAAGCTCATTATAGAGTTATTTTCATATGTCCGTCAGCATTGATTCTTTAAGGATGTTTCGTATACACAATTGTAATTAAGTTTAAATTCTTGTTAATGTTGTTGGTTATAAAGCATCTTTTTATATACTATCTATTATAAAAAATAGTGTAATTCTCCGAAGATGACATCTCAAATTTTGAACTTAGAAGCCTTTGTCTCAGGAATCTGAGGAAAATAAAAAAAACCCTTTTCTGGGAAAATAAAAAATAACCTCATTCTAAATTAGTCTACGCACATGTTTTTTTTTATAAGAAAGTTTGTTTGTCCCAGCATTGACATTTTCTTAGATATTTCATGTTTTCAGCACCAAAACTTTCTTGTTATTTTCTTAGAGAAATTCTATTTTGGCAGGCATGCAGTATATGTGCGCATGCGCAGTCAAAGGCTTTGTTAAAATTGCACAAATGCCATTCTATTCGACATCTTAAAGTTGCAGCCTAACGTGAATAAGTAACCGACAATCGATTACTATGGTTTGCTGGAGTGCTTGTTATCGAAAATATCAGAAAACACTTGAAACAATAGTTAGTTGTTCAACCCAGAGATCTACAAAGTACCATGAACGCAGATTTAACACGCAGATCAAAGGACGAGAAAAAAATTTTCTCATAATAATTCTAGAAATTTCTTAAGTTTCAAAAATCCAGTATTTAACTTTCTTACATTTTTGAGACTTTGAGCACTACTTTCTTCTAAACAACTTTTGTGTGTGTCATTTACGACAACCAAAATAACATAGACTACTTCAGATATACGTAATTTGTTCAACTACGTATTGCAAAGAATAGGTTTTTATTATGTCGTCTTGCTCACTTTCTGCAAAATTAACAGCTTTATCCCTTGGTCGCTGTGGAGGAGGTCGAGCCCAACATGCTGCTTGTGGCTGTTTTCTATGAACAGCATGACGAGATTGCGGCTTCTTAGTCGTGTCTTTCAATCGAGACTGATTGTCGCTAGAAACGTTTGCAGCAATATTAGGTGGCAACGTCTGAAATCAAAATTTTTGAATTAATGTTTATGTTAGAAAAGGGCGTCCAAGCTCTAAAACATGAGAGAATTAACTGAACTTTCGCTAGAGTCCGGGGAGGTTGTTGAATGCCATGGGGAGCTAATCTCCCCGGACTCTAGCGAAAGTTCAGAAGGCTGCAAGTTAAATGGTATCAAGTCAAAAGGCAGCTGAGTGGTATCTTGTCTTTCCAAGGCTAAACTGGTACTAATGTTCTCCCGCATCGCGGGTGTGAAGGTAAAAGGCTCACCCGCATCGCAGGTGTCAGGTTAAAAAGCTAGTCTACTTGTAATTCACCATCACCATCATCACCACCATCATCATCATCATCATCAACATCACCATCATCATCATCATCATCATCATTTCAGTTTTTAAAGCAAATTCAAAATTCGAAGTTTCTAATTACCGACCAATCTCTATACTTCCTATCTTTAACAAGATATTTGAAAAAGTTATGCATAATAGATTGTCTGGTTTTATTGACAAGCATAATATACTATTTTTACATCAGTTTGGCTTTCAAAAGCACAAATCAACTTCCTTAGCAATCCTTGACATTTGTAACCAACTAGTAAACGCAACAGAGAGTAAACAATTTTCATGTTGCATATTTCTAGATTTTGCAAAGGCCTTTGATACTGTAAATCATGATATTTAACTAAATAAACTCGAACATTATGGTATTCAAGGCATTGCTCTTAAATGGCTTCGATCCTATCTAAAAGACAGGACTCAACGAGTGTCAGTTGGGGGTACTTTATCAAAATCTAACTATAACGATAATGGGGTGCCCCAGGGTAGTGTTTTAGAACTGCTCCTATTTTTACTATACATAAATGATATTCCTCAGTCATCAAAAATTATGAATTTCCATCTTTTTGCAGATGATACTAGTCTATTCTATTCTAATAAAAACATTGATAATTTGGAAGAAACAGTTAATAAACTAACCTTGAATGTTAATAAAACTAATTTCATAATAATAAAACCAAGACAGAAGAAACTACCAAGAAACGTTAAACTAAACCTAAATGGTGAGATGTTAAAAGAATCGGATTGTGTTAAATACTTAGGTGCCTTGATTGATAAAAACTTGTCTTGGAAAAACCACATTAAACATGTAACAACTAAAGTGGCAAAGAGTATTGGTATTCTATCGAAAATTAGGCACTTTGCACCAAAAAGGGTCCTAATTAATGTTTTCAACGCATTTATTTATCATATTAACTATAAAATAATTAATTGGGGTGGGGCTTACCCCAGCTCTTTAGATCAACTAAATAAATGTCTAAAAAAGCAGCTAGAACTATTACTTTTAAACCACGAAGTGAACCCTCTAAACCTATCTTGAAAGAGCTTTATTCACTGAACTTAGAAGACACATACAAACTAGAATGTGCAAAGTTTATTTTTGAAATTTCTAAAGGAAACTATAACAGCCTTTACTCGCACCTCTTTCAACTAGCAAAAATCCAACATAATTTTAACACCAGACAGGCTACATCTGGTAAATTCTGTACTCCAATGTAAGGACTAATTATAGGAAACACAGCATTACTTATTCAGGAATAAAAATTTGGAACAGTATTCCCAAAGATATCCGAAAATCTTGTCAAAAGAAAACCTTTACAAAACTTTATAAGAAAATGCTACTTAACAATTATTAAATTTACTCCTTTGAAATATATATATGATCCATTGGACTAAAAGGAAAAATTTTCCCCTGAACTTTCTGTATTTTTTTTAGCTTAAAATATTTTCTTTTCCTAATACCCTTTTCTTTTCGTTCTTTTCTTATTCAATTAGCTATCTAACCCAACTTACACTTTTAGTGAATGAAAACAACATTACTGAGGGCATATGGCTGGAAAGCTCATTATAGAGTTATTTTCATATGTCCGTCAGCATTGATTCTTTAAGGATGTTTTGTATACACAATTGTATTTAAGTTTAAATTCTTGTTAATGTTGCTAGTTATAAAGTATCTTTTTATATACTATTTGTAACTGTAATTAATTGCTAAAAAGTTTAATGAAATTGAAATTGAAATTATCCATGTTAGTACTGTGTTTCTTAATGACGAGTTTTTTTATAAAAAATAGTGTAATTCTCCGAAGATGACATCTCGAATTTTGAACTTAGAAGCCTTTGTCTCAAGAATCTGAGGAAAATAAAAAAAACCCTTTTCTGGGAAAATAAAAAATAACCTCATTCTAAATTAGTCTGCGCACATGTTTTTTTTTATAAGAACGTTTGTTTGTCCCAGCATTGACATTTTCTTAGATATATCATGTTTTCAGTACCAAAACTTCTTAGAGAAATTTTATTTTGGCAGGCATGCAGTATATGTGCTCATGCGCAGTCAAAGGCATTGTTAAAATTGCACAAATGCCATTCTATTTGACATCTTAAAGTTGTGGCCTAACGTGAATAAGTAACCGACAATCGATAACTATGGTTTGCTGGAGGGCTTGTTATCGAAAATATCGGAAAACACTTGAAACAATAGTTAGTTGTTCAACCCAGAGATATACAAAGTACCATGAACGCAGATTTAACACGCAGATCAAAGGGCGAGAAAAAAATTTTCTCATAATAATTTTAGAAAATTCTTAAGTTTCAAAAATCCAGTATTTAACTTTCTTACATTTTTGAGACTTTGAGCACTACTTTCTTCTAAACAACTTTTGTGTGTGTCATTTACGACAACCAAAATAACATAGACTACTTCAGATATACGTAATTTGTTCAACTACGTATTGCAAAGAATAGGTTTTTATTATGTCGTCTTGCTCACTTTCTGCAAAGTTTACAGTTTTATCCCTGGGTTGCTGTGGAGGAGGTCGAGACCAACATGCTGCTTCTGGCTGTTTTCTATGAACAGCATGACGAGATTGCGGCTTCTTAGTCGCGTCTTTCAATCGAGACCGATAGTCGCTAGTAACGTTTGCAGCAATATTAGATGGTAACGTCTGCAATCAAAATTTTTGAATTAATGTTTATGTTAGAAAAGGGCGTCTAAGCTCTAAAACATGAGAGAACTAACTGAACTTTCGCTAGAGTCCGGGGAGGTTGTTGAATGCCATGGGGAGCTAACCTCCCCGGACTCTAGCGAAAGTTCAGAAGGCTGCAAGTTAAATGGTATCAAGTCAAAAGGCAGCTGAGTGGTATCTTGTCTTTCCAAGGCTAAACTGGTACTAATGTTCTCCCGCATCGCGGGTGTCAAGGTAAAAGGCTCATCCGCATGGCAGGTGTCAGGTTAAAAAGCTAGTCTACTTGTAATCACCATCACCATCATCACCATTATCATTATCATCATCATCATCAACATCATCAATATCATCATCATCATCATAGTTACCATCATCGTCAAAATTATCATTATCGCCGTCACCAACCATCACATTATAATCACCATTAGAATCATCACTATCATCGTCATCATCATCATCATCATAATCATCGTCAGATCATAATAATCATTATCATCATCATGCCATCAAATCTCATTATGCTACCAAAATCATAATATTAATAATAGTCATCATCATCATCGTCATCGTCATCATCTCAATCATCATTATCTTCATGTCATCGAAATCAGAATCATCATCATCATTATAATTGACCCCGGAAAATGGAAAATCCTATGTGGTTTTAAGCTAGTTATGGGTCGTGTTGTGTGATTTTGGCTGTTCTGGGGTCGTTTCGGGTGGTTCTGCGTTTTAGTAAGTATGACAAACTTCTGCAGAACAAAAGATTCGATGATTCAATGTATGTGTAGTGAAAGGAACATAATAGATGGCCTCAATCCAAACCAAAAACTTGTTGAAGCCGAGATAAAATTGAAATTTTAACAAACCTTTGATTCTCAAAACATTTAGAAAAATACGGCATGCACTACTTGGGCAGAAAGGGCGTCGATCAAAAAAGTGTGGCCCAAGGAAAGAGCCTTCCTTGTGTAATCGAACAATGGGCCATAACAAAGGGGTAACCTAATTTGCATTTAAGCATAAGCAGTTTAGTAATACAGGCAGAAGAGATTAATATTGAAGTAACAGTGCAGCCAACCATTTCATTCCATTCCACATTCCATTCCGCATTTCCGTTACCTTGTATACTGGTTGCTACAAGACAACCGCAATCAAAACCGCAATAACCTGTTTGCAGCATGTGATGGAACGAGACTCGCTACAACTTGGAAAGATGGGAGCTACAAGAAATGCAAAGAAAATAATCCTCGCTGACATATATGGGAGCAAGCAGGGTGGAGTCCTACATTTTGGGCTTGCTGATGCTGAGGATGCTGGAGACTTTACAGTCAAACTAAGTAGCCCAAAGAAGTTTGGGAGTCACTTCTAGCGGGGTTCAAGGCTTGGTTTGAAAAGAGAAAAAGCGAATTCGTTAAAGAGACCATCGTTGAAGCAGCAAAAGATAGAATGGGAGTAGAGGGAAATTTCTTAAACAACAGACTTGAGGTCATGCACAGATTACAAAAAAAAGATACTGTCAGAAGCAGGTAGTAGCCAAGAAGTAATAGAGGTATGAAGCTTACTTATCTTTCAACCAAAAGTCTGTCTCGGACAGATGTAACCTAGTTCAAATTTGTAGCAAATTTAAAGCCTGGTCGAAATCTTCATGTTCTGAGATTCCTTACTACCAATCTGGTCAAACCTCATTTGAGTTTGCAGTTCGTAGCAGTTTCTGTGCAAAAAGACAGCTGTATTATCTGTTCTATGGCTTTGATTTATAAGACTACTTTGCTGCCAATATCTTTTTGAAGTATCTTAAAGGGCACTTGCAAGAGGTTCAAAATGTCCAATTCTATAAAGGCAGGGTAGGTAGTGGCAAATTTTCTTCACAAGAAACCAGTCGTTTGATATATCGAATGTGTCCCCATACAATTTCATAAGTTAACTCCACTCACAGAATATTTTTATTAGTTTTGAACCTTTTCCTGCGACATTGAATGCCCTACGATTAAATGTCACTCAATTCTTGTCTTTTTACAATTTTCAAAAAGAAAGTAATGCTTTCATATCATAACATTTCATTTCAAAAATCGATTCAAGCTGCTACAAAAAATGCAATTTTTTTAAACCTTTTCCTGTAAATTCCTCCACAGGTAACCAAAGTGTTGAGAGACTGGGTTGCATCCTACAGGAATGAGGCCATAAAGCAATACGTAGAATTGACAAATATTGATTGGCCAATGGTTACGACCAATTTTATGTTGACCCAGTACGTTGGATGCGTTGAAGCAACACAAGAAAGAATGAACACGCTGAGGTCTTCTTTTCCTACGTTCCATCATGCAGTGATACATTTTCCCACCCAAGCAATGCACGTTTGAAAGGAAATCTAATGAAGAAAAGAAGAAGAGACCAGAGAGAGCCAGAAGTGTTCTGCCACCGTATTGGGGAAACTGGGCATAACGTCGTAATTGCAGATTATGACAGCAACAAAAAAAGAAAAATAACCCCTATAAAAATTCATGAAACAGTCGGAGGAACATACGTTGCAGCAAAAAGTATTTCAGAGGATGATAGATATCTAGAAATCGACCCACTTGATCCCACGAGAGCCTTAACTTGTCCATATTTCTTGGTACATAGACAGGATACCAAAAATTATCCTAGAGCCAATCAGAGATGCCAGCAGTGTCTTATCCAGTTCACTAATGCTGACCTAGTCATCGTCTGAAAAATTGGAGCCTGAAGCTACACGTGCAAGAAAAGTGGAACAGTGAAAAGCCAATCAGGTAAAATTTATCTTCATTATATCAAACAGGGTCTTGTTGAATACGACAGAAGTTCTCCTTCACAGCAATCACCATTTTGAACGAAACAGTGAAACACCTTCCTCAGACCGCTGCACAGAAGCTTAGAAATTCAGACTCAAGTTTGAATAATTGAAGCAAACTCACTGAAGTGGAACATTGATTAATTTTGCATGTAACAAATTTTGTATTTTGCTTATGTAAATAACTGTAAGTAATCCCTAGATAAATAAATCTAACGTGAAAAGTTATTGAACAAGGGTGTATCACTAGAACAATGTGCAACAATTTTCCTATTTCTATTTAAAGGTATGTGCGGGTTTTATACCTCTTCGGCGCACATTGAGACAGTTTTCTACATTGTGGTCATCATTTTTAAAGTATAGCCTGCGCGCAGCCTGAAACGCTTCTTCAAGGAAGTGTACAGTCTGCGCATTAAAGTCAAAAGCTTGTTCCTGAGTCAGCAAAATTGCAGCCTCTTTCTCAACTTCAAACCGTGCGCGGGCGAATCTCTCAAAACGCCCAGTCGCTCAAACATGTTGACAATGGCGGATTCTTACTTGCTGTACTCCGGCCGCTCAGTCTTCCATCTAAAAAGATTTGACTTGCACATTGAGTTTGCAATTTTGGAGAGAAAATATGCTGTGTTTTATTTGAAAATTATCACTTACGGAAAAATCATATTTTGATCTCATTGATGGAAATATTTCAGGAAAGCTGTGCATCCACCTCGAAGTCTGACGTTCTTTCTTAGGCCGTGTGCCGTGTCCTTCATCGATGCTTCCTCTTTGTTCAACTCAACATCATCGAGCAGCCACGACCGAGGGGTTCTTTAGTATTTACTTTTCTTCATTCCTAAAGATGTTGGTGTCATTACTGTCTGCCTTTTTGCCTGGTGCTCAATAGTATTCAAAATTCCCTTATGTGAATGATGATTAGCTTTTGATTTTTGCTTTTGATTACGTTTTGCTTTTTCATTCAATATATACAGTAGAATTGTCCTGATGTGAGACTGATATGATGAGATTTTCATCCCATTTTATACTTTTTACTGCCTATTATTAGCAAATTTGCCAAGTAAGATTAATTTAGTAAAACAATCACAAAATTACAAATGGAAATAATATTGAATAATGAATTATAGTCATAAAGAAAATAGACATTTTTAGCATACATAGATTGACAATGAGGAATGCTTTCAATTCTACAGATAAATTGTGATAAGGCTCTGACTTATTAAAACAGAGAAATTATAGAATTTGGGTTCTAGATCAGATCTGAGGACCTCTGTAAGGCTTGTAAGAAACCCATTGTACAAGAGGTAGCAGCAACTAGTTTTACCATCACGACCTGCTTGGCCACATTCTTGAAGGTATGATTCAACATTTTTTGAAGGACCAAAATTTATGATACTGTACGCTTGCTTGCAATCCACTCCCATTCCAAATGCAACTGTGGCAAGCAACACACATAGGGAACTAGCACTGCTACCTATTTCCTTGAGAACATGTTCTTTAACAGAGGATGGCATACCAGCATTAAACATTTCCACCAGGTGACAAGGGGGATCTTCACAGCCACCTGCAAACAATTTTTTATCTAGCTTCAGCTGAAATGTCTTCCAGATAAGGGCACACTGATTGCATGTTTGACAGAAAATTATTGTTCGTTCTGTCTCCTTTCCCTTAGTTGCTAATTCAGGTAAAAGCTCAGAAAACATTGCTTCAAACTTTGTGTCATTGCCAACATACTTGGAATGAAACAACAGACTGTTCTTGAATGGGCTCTTCTTGATGACATGTGTTGGTACATGGGCCAAATTGAGCACTGAAAATATAGCTGCCTTTGTTGCGCTTGAAGCCATTGCAGTGAATACAGCAATCTCCACTGATGAATCCAGAAATGATTGATTTCATCCATCTGACCATACCATTTTCTGAAGGCAGGCTTCTGTGATAAGCCAAGACCCCTGAAAAATAAAAAGACTTACTGTTAACACAGCTGTTTCGGAAGTAGGATTGTTAAAAAACAAAACTGAAATCTTTGTCAATTTACTGAGAAGTAAAATAGTCCTTACCATTGTTCAATACAATGAGCCTTGCAAATGCAACACAAACACAGTTGTTGACCAATTTCTCTGAGGAAAGAAATTTCCCCCATCTGCTAGTGGCCAACATTGATTCTGGGGAAGTGAAGATGATGTTGTATGCTCCATCTCCATCGTTGATGTCTCCAAGAGGAAGACCTCTTCCGACTGATCTGCATAGATAGCTGCTGCATTGATTCCAATCTCCTTCAGTTTGGACACTTGGTCAAGCATTAAGGATTGCAACGGTGACACAACAAGTATACAACTCGGTAATGAAAGCTGCTCCATCAGGTAATCAGCGACAAAAGGGATGGCCTGGGAAAATTAGAGACTTTCCATACCCAGTCGGTGCACTGAAATACAGGTTCTTCCCTTGAAAAAACTACTTCAGATCCTTCAGTTGATCTTCGTATATTTTTGAACTCCATCTAACATTTTAACGAAGTCTAAGCTAAGCCTTCTATAAACTTCTCTTCGTTCCAAACAAGATCCTCGTAGCTGTAGTGGGCACATTCGCCATCTTGGAATCTTCAACATTTGCTAAATAAAATCCGCGCGGTGAACTCGCTGAGAAACGTGCAAAACAAAAACAAAGCCTTTGTATTTGAAGCCAATCAATGATCGAGCTACCTCACGAAAAGTTGTGAGGTGAATTTTATTGGCTGTTAAACAATTGTTTAACAATGGCAAATTTGAAAATTCTACCTGAAATGGAGGCTGGAACAAGCTTTTTGACTTTAATGCGCAGACTGTACACTTCCTTGAAGAAGCGTTTCAGGCTGCGCGCAGGCTATTTTGTAGGTCTTTAACTTTTTTAATGTGTTCACGTATAACACCCATAACATTTAAATATATTTCAAATATATATAGATATATTTTAATATTTGGTTGATGAGTATGTTTCACGTTGTCTGAAATTTTATATCTTTTGTTTTGTAAATGCTCCAGAATCTTTTATTCCATCTTCTATAGAAAAGTTGGGTCAAAATGAAAAAGTTGACAATGGATCAATTTTCCTTTCATTGTCCTCCTGGCTGCATGAATTGTATCAGTGTTACAAGATGTTCAATTCTATAACTCTATTTTAGTGGCAGTTAGGATTTAGCGTACACATGGTGTTCTCCCTGGTGCTTGTGCAGAGCAACTAGGCCGATAGCACATTAAAATGAATGTCAAAATTCAAAATGCCTTTTAAAGAAATCGGTATACCGTAAATCCTTGAATAGGCTCCCGGGGATTATTTGCAAATATGAATTCTTAGGTGGAGGCTTATTCGAGGGGGGGGGGGGCTTATTTAGAGGTTGGGACTTATTGGAGGATTCACAGTATGTGAAAGAGAACTGTGTGTATGTTTATATGCGAGGGGCGATTCACTCCTTGAAAATGATGCTAATTCGTTGTTCGAATCGACTAATCAACTATAAAAAATGTCAGAAACACATTTAGGAGCTTACCAAGGATTGAATGACCCCCGATTTTAACAATAGAAAACTTGTTCATCCTTGCTAGAAATACTATGACTTAAATCATAATCCTTTGGAAATCCTTTTGCCTTAACTGCAAAATATAAGGGGTGCATTACGTGCATAATGGCCAAAAAGTGCATGAGATTTCTGCCTGAAAGCTCTCAAAATTAACTTGGGATTTCTTGATTTCTGTCAGGATTTCTTTGGATTTCATGGTTTTAACAAACGCACAAGACTAGTCTTTTCCTCATTTTTGATTTTTCTCTTGAAGACCAGGCTTGTTATAACTTTTCGTTGTCCATACCGAACCAAATTATTAGTTACTCGCAATTCGAAAAAAGCGAGGAAAAAACATAAGTTTTTGTGTGTTAACTTTATAATTTTTCTTTAGGAAAACCACAAAGAGATTTCTAATAAAAATGAATATCTTGATTATGACTCTAGAGATATTCGAGAGCCTCGATTTGTAAACGAGCGTTAATTGCGTATTCCCAAAACCTTTTTAAAGCCCATTAACAAGTTTCATTGTTCTAAGGTGTGAGCAGGTGGATTCAGCAGTTTTGACTGCTGTGTTCAGGTGTGTTCCGATGGGTTACTGCTCGGTTCAGCTGGGTTCAGGTGGGTTCAGGCGGGTTCAACTTTAATAAGTTACACTTAAAATTTGACTCACACTTTCTTATCTTTAAATGAAATTATCAAAATTTATCTCATGTACATCAACGTCTCTAAAAGGTCATAATTTTCTCCCTAAATGTACACTGTTTTCAGACAAAGTAATCATCAGTAGAAGAGAGTTCTGATGAAAGTAGAAATTTTCATTTTGATTTCATTTTAAAAGTATTTATACACGATAATCCCTTCAGCACATATAGTAATTTTACATAATAACAAAGCAAAATTTACTAATTATTAATATCATAGGTGTAGCAAGAAAAAGGACAAAAGTTAAAAGTCTCTTAAAATTTGATATGTTATGGTGGCTGTTTTTCTAGGACGTCGTGTTTGTAGCTTAGATGTTTTGCTCTTTTAGCTCTTACGATGCTGTTTTAGCTTTTTTTTCTAAATCCGTGAAGCGTAGGAACCTCCCTGATATTGATGGGAATATCATTCCAAGCTCTAAGAGCCGAGTAGTGAAAGCCCTTTTTTACGTATTGTAGATTATTTCTTGGGATTTGTAGGTCCCTACAGTTCCTTTTTTTATAGTTTGATTGCTGGGACCTGTGTTGATACTTATCCATAAGGCTTTCTGGACATTGCCTGTTGATCATCTTATATGCCATGACTGATCGCTCATATTTTATTAGCTGTTCTACTGTTAACCAGTTATGAGACCAATTGTCTTTTAGTCTGGCCTTATTGATAATCGGATGTGCTCTGTCCTGCAAACGTTGGAGGATATTCAATTTTGATGTTGAAAGACTGCCGCAAATAATGTTTGCATATCTCAGATGGCTTTCTATAAGGGCACGGTACACATGGTCAAGTTGAGACTGGGTGATAATATTTTTTAATCTGATTTGAGACCACCACTTACTTTTCTTTTGACTTGGTTGAATTGCTCATCCCAGTTTAACCCCTGATCCACTATAACCCCTGATGACTTGGTTTTGACAACTCGCTTTATTCCGGAGTCATTGAGTTTTAGAAATTCAGCGACTGTTAATTTATTTGTTCTCCTTGGATGACCAATAATCATGTACTCTGTTTTGTTGGGTTTGCGCTTAGCTTGTTTACCCCGCATCCATTCTGAGATATTGGTTAGTTCTTCGTGGACATTTGAAATTAGATCTTCCTTGTTATTCGATACTAAGGTAACATGCCTATCATCAGCATACATACTAGCCATGGAGAATTCTAAGCTTTTTTCAAAGTCGTTTAAATAGAGGATAAAAAGAAGGGGGGCAAGACATGAACCTTGAGGTATACCACATGTTACTTATTTGGCCTTTGACTTTTCTCCATTAATTGAGCAGAATTGCTTTCTATCAGTTAAGAAAGATGTAAACCCTTTTCCTGAAGTTTCTCTGATGCCGTATGCTTCTAATGCTTTTATCAGTATGGTGTGATCTACTGTATCAAACGCCTTTTTCAGATTTAGAAATATGGCTAGATTTCTTTGTTTTTTATCCATATTATCATACCAAAAATCAGTGCTATTTATTAAGGATGTTACCGTAGAATATAGTTTTCGAAAAGCAGATTGATTTGGTGTTAAAACTTTATTAGCTGCAAGGTATTCAATGAGCTGATCGTGAACTATTTTTTTATAACATCCTTGAAAAGCCCGAAATCACAGAAATTGGCCTATAGTTGTTTGCATCCTTTCTTGCGCCTGTCTTAATTATTGGAGAGACTCTCGCTATTCTCCAGATATCTGGAAAGACACCGCTTTCCAAGGATGAATTAAATATCATTGTTAAGGTTTCCAAATGAAGTCCATGGCGTCTTTAATTATCTGTGTAGAGATCTTATCAGGACCAGATGCCTTATCATTTTTTAGTTGTTTTATGGCTTGTTTTACATATGATCCTTCAACAGGCCTAAATGTCATTTGATTTTCTTGGGTTTGTATTTGTTTAAGCGAATCATCATCCGGCTTAGATTCTATCATGGATGCCAGTTTTGGTCCTATTGTTGTAAAGTGGAGATTAACTGCTTCAGCTATATCTTTTATATCCGTGATTGATATTCCCTCGTTATCTAGACTGGAGATTTCTGTAGTTGGTACAGCTTTGTTGAGTACCCTATTAATGACCTTCCACATTCCTTTAGGGTTTTGTTTGTTTTCCTCAATTAACCCACTATAATATGTTTGTATCGTGATCCTTATTTTTTTAGTCACTTTGTTGCGGAGTTTTTTGTATGAATTCCACTTTTCGGGGGATACTTTCGACTCCTTCTTTGCTTGGTCCCTTTTTTCATTAGATTTCTAATCTCTGGGGTGACCCAGGGAATAAATGTTTTCCCCACCCTCTTTCTTTTCAGGGGGGCATGGATATCTAGAATCGAGTCGAAGATCTCCTGAAAGATGGTAGCCATACCATCAGGGTCATTTTGGTATGGGCTAAGGATGGTTTCCCAATCGATCTGCTGCAGGTCACAATGAAATAATGCCTTGTCATAATTGCCAAAGGCACGAGTTTCAAGAACTTTTTGTTTCTCGCCAGGCATTTATCTTTCTTATTCCATACACCAGATAGTGGTCAACCATCCCTAGCTAGAAATGGTCTATTAGCGTTTTACTAACATTTTGCTCTCTATTTTCATTGGTTGTCACAGCTACTCTAGTGTAACTTTTAATCGATTGCTCAAGCTGATATTCTGAGTAGATTGCTTTCAGCTTTCTTGTATTTGAGCTTTGACTATTTTTGAAATCACAATTTGTATCCCCGATGAGGATTATTTCGTTGCCATCTTGATCAAGATTTTTTAGAGTGTTCCTTAGATTTTCAGATGCAACATCCTCTGCAGTTAGGGGGCCTATACCAGCAAGCAACCAGAAATGGTTTTGCGTGTTTAGGTGCAATTTTTGGTGAGATGAATTCTAAATCTAACGCTATTTTTAGACCATTTCTCTCTTTTTGATCTGTATTTCTACGCTTTTGCTTGTTATCATAAGAACGTTGACACCTCTAGCAGTATTTTATGAAGCTACTAATATTTCCTGAGAATTTTCTAATACCTCCATCATTAATGTGAAGTCCATCGTCCCATAAATTGCTGTATAAAATATTACTGTTATCTATCATATCTAACCCATTTGTAGTTTTAGTTTTGCATCCACAGCAGCTACAGGGTATAGAAACTCACACAACATTCAAATTGTATTTCGAGGCAACCCAGAGAACACAGCAATAAAGGACAACTGTTTGCTCGAAAATACATCCATAAACGTGCGGTTTGCTAGTAAAAAATTAAATAAATTATCAACTACAAACGCCAAAATACATCTCATCCAAGGTTTAATAATAAAGGGCGATCTTTAATGTTAAAAGCAAACAATAACAAAAAAAAAATAAATTAATACTTACAAACTATTAGTCCTCGTGGCCATAAAAACTTTATGCAAAGAGCCTAACACAGCAAAACCCAGGTAAAGAAGACGCGAAATCTGAGTGTAGCACAGCACTTCACCGCCTTACTCTCTGCATTTCTGAATCCCCAAAACCGCCTGCATGAAGCTTTTATAGCTGCCGTATTGGGAATAAGGCTATTCACTTATTTAGAAAAATCGTGTAAACTACGAGAAAAACAACCCAAATAAGGTAAAAAGCATGATCTGTCTACACTTAAAGTTCAAAGTTCAATTCGAGAACAGGGTGACAGTTCTTCGTGAACAAAGTAAAACTCATTCATAAACAACAAAACATTGCGCTTTGGAAGTCCCTTGTTATTTCTTGTTTGTACGCAACATATCCGGCCCCAAACAGTGGACCACCAGGAAACTGTTTCTAACTTCTTCACCAATTGCTGTACAAATCATGTGCTGTTCTGTGGATCATCAGCAGCTTCCAGCAGGCAAAGTTTGTCAATTGGCCTCACCAATTCCGATCTCATCGTTTTCACCTTGACAGATCTTACAAGCCCATCTCTGCCTGGTTTTACCTCTGAAATTCTTCCCAATGGCCAACAACCTCTAGGCATTGCCTGATCCACAACAAGAACTATATCACCAATTTCAAAGTTCCGCTTGACGTTGTGCCACTTTGGTCTTGCTTGAAGTGCTGGAATGTACTCCTTTGTCCATCTCTTCCAGAAAATATCTGCCAAATACTGAACCTGCTTCCATCTTCTTCTGCTATATTGGTCACCTTTGTTGAATAAACCATGAGGCAAACATTGATTAGGTCTGAGCAGCAACAGATGATTGGGCGTTAAAGCATGATAATCTCTTGGGTCATCTGATACTTTCGTTAGCAGACGTCCATTAATAATTCATTCAACTTCACATAGCAGTGTCTTGAGACCTTCGTCATCTAATGCCTGCTCCTTTAGAAGAGCATTCAACACCTTTCGTACTGATCTGATTGCTCTCTCCCACACACCACCCATGTGCGAAGCAGCTGGAGGATTAAAGAACCATTTCATCTCATGCTGAAGTAAGAATGTGTGCACTTTGCTGCTTTGATTCCATTCACGCATAGACTCGATAAGTTCTCTGTTACCTCCCTTAAAATTCGTACCATTATCAGAACGCATCTCATCAGGTTTTCCTCGTCTTGCTATAAATCGCCAAAGTGCATTAATGAAGGAATCTGCCTCCAGATTTTGTACCACCTCTATATGTATTGCACGGACAGCAAGACATGTAAAAAGCACGCCATACCTCTTGATTAATCCACGTCCTCTTTTCACCATAAATGGGCCAAAACAATCTACACCAACATTCGTGAACGGAGGCTGATCAGAAGTTATTCTGTCAGGCGGCAAGTGTGCCATCTTTTGTTGGGCTGGTTGTTGTAGTCGTCGTTTGCAGTCAAAACAGCTGTTGATTACTCTTCTCACTGGGACTCTGGCTTTGACAATCCAGTATTTCTCTCTGATTTGAGATAGCACATACTCAACACCAAAATGTCCTGATTGAAGATGATAATGCTTGATGATAAGATCAACAATATGATGCCGTTTTGGGAGTATAGCAGGATGCTTCAGGTCATCAAATCTGGTGGGCAAATGTTTAAGGCGTCCGCCAACACACAGCAGATCTCCTTTGTAGACTGGGTCCAAATTACACAAAGAATTGAGTTTCTTGATATCCCTTCCGTATTGTTCCCTTTGTACACAAAAGACAATCGTGTGCTCTGCCTGTCTCATCTCCTCTACTGTAATTCTTCCCTTTTTGACTGATTTCAATGCTTCCTTGTCTCTTTGTATCTTCAGACGTAGCCAGTGCTTGTAGCGAAGCAACCATGCAACTGTCTTCTTCAACTGATTCCAGACAGAGTATTTTGAGAAGATGAATTCTGTCATATCTTTGGCTTCTCCAACATTCAAAGCATGTGACTGCATTGACCTTTTCACTTCAGGATCATCTTCTGAAATGTCAAAAATTTGTTGTAAGTTGTCCTCACAATATGAATTACTATTCCAAAGGAATTCTGGGCCTCTGATCCATCTAGCACTATTGATTAGATGACCAGCTGTAAGACCTCTTGAGGCATCATCTGCCGGATTCAACACTGTATCAATGTAAAACCACTGATCTGGATTTGTACCAGCATGAATAACTGCAAGCCTATTTGCAACGAATGTTTGAAATCTCTTGTTTTCATTCTTGATATACTTCAACACCGATGTACTGTCTGTCCAAAAATATGATTTATCAATTGGAATGTCAAGTTCTCTTCTAACCATTTTATCAAGCTTGACAGCAACTGTAGCAGCAGTAAGTTCCAATCTTGGAATCGTCACAGGTTTGATCGGTGTTAGTCTTGATTTGCCAAGTATGAATGAGCAGTGGATATTTCCCTCGTTGTTCACTGATCTGAGATACGTAACTGCACCGTAGCCAACCTCAGATGCGTCAGAAAAATGATGTAGCTCAGTATGAATAACATCTCCAAAGTTATCTGGCTTGATGCACCTCTCAATTGAAAATTGCTCAATTGTTGGTAATTCTTTCAACCACTTCCTCCAGTCTATAAGATCTTCTGCCAATATGTTTTCGTCCCATCCAAGTTTCTTGCGACACAAATTCTGCAGTATGATTTTTGCTCCTAGAATCAAAGGAGACACAAAGCCAAGAGGATCATAAATCGACGAGATTATACTTAGCATACCCCTTCTTGTGGATGGCTTGTCCATAATGTTGATGTTGTACAGGAACTTGTCATTCTCAACATTCCATTGCATACCCAAAGCTCTTTCCACAGGCAGCTTCTCAGTCTCAAAATCAATGTTCTTCAAATCCTTCGTCAGTTCTGACTGTGGTATTGAATCCAATACGTCTCTTTTGTTGCTGATCCACTTGGTAAAATGGAAACCACCAAGAGAAAGAAGCTTACTTGTTTTTGTATAGATCTTGATCGCATCTTCTGAGCTCTTTACAGATTTCAGCAAGTCGTCTACGTAGAAATTTCATTGCACTGTTTCAATAATATCGCTGTCAAACTTGTCTGTGTTGTCCATTGCAGTTTTTCTCAAAGCATATGCAGCACAGCTGGGAGACCATACTCCGCCAAAAAGATGCACCAGCATTTGAAATTCTTCTGGCTCAGCGATAGTATCACCAGCAGGAAACCAAAGGAATCTTAGAGAGCCAACATCTTTGGGATCGACACGCACTTGATGAAACATAGCCTCCACGTCTGCTATCACAGCCACGGGCTCTTGACGAAATCTGATGAGAACACCAATGAGCGAATTTTTTAGGTTTGGACCCTGCAAGACATTCCCATTGAGGGACTCACCACGGTACTTGGCTGCGCAGTCAAATACTACTCTTAATTTGTCAGGTTTTTTCGGATGAATAACGTTGTGATGAGGTAGATACCATACGACACCACTGCTGTCACTTATTTGATCTTCTGGGACCTTTCTAGCATAGCCTTTGATTAGCAGGTCGTCTATGAAATTTGAATATTTGCAGCAAAGGCCAGAATTCTTTGCCAATCTTCTTTTCAAATGTTGTAGTCTGTGTTCCGCCATGGCATGATTGTTTGGAAGACAAGGTGATGGGTTCTTCCACGGAATTGCAACTTGATAGTGTCCATCAACAATCTTTACTGATTCTTCAAAGACTGACATGGCCTTTTTATCTTCCACGGACATCATTTTGTTCTCATCAGCAAAGGACTTATTAAATTCTTGATTGAAATACTTTCGAAGCTGCTCGTTGAGGAGGTCATCACGAGAAGAATTCAAGTGATAACAATGTTTACCTTTTGCTCCCAGTCTTCCTATTGGTCCATTTAATGTCCAACCAAATTTTGTTCGAACGGCATATGGTCCACCTTGTTGTGCCTTTATTATCTCGTCAGGCTGCAAAGCTTCTGGTACATCGACACCAATGAGAATAGAGACTTCGCCATTATGCAATTCAGCTGGTAATTTCACTATGCTCAAATACGGCCATCGGTTGACATCTTCCTGTTTTGTAATTGCTTCAGGTGAAACATTCAACATCTTTGTAGAAAACACACATGGCAGCTCGATGAAAACATTCTCCTCTAGATCCGTGATGTCCAAGCTTGCTATCGAACTTGCACAATTTTTCTGTTCACTGTTGATCGTCGCCACTGACAACTGACACCTTTTTCCTTGTATTCCAAGTTTCTTCAGTAGACTATCTGTGCAAAACGATGCAGTTGAACCATTGTCAAGTAATGCATAAGTAGTGATTACCTTTCTTTCACCATGTCCTTTTACTTTTACTGGGACAATTGAAAGTGCTTTACTACCATGTCCGGCCCCAATGTGACTTGTTACACCAACAAATTTCTTGTCACGGGTTACCTCACTACTTTGCTTTTGTGGTCTGCCAGTCAATTTGTTTTCTTCAGAACGTCTCTGTTCAATTTCCAAAATTGATTGGTGCAAAGATGTCATATGCTTGCGTCTCAATCCACAATCAGGAATGGTGCATTCTTTGCGTCGCTTGCAACCAGCAGAAAAGTGGAATTGGGACAGACAGTTATCACAGAGTTTTTTGGATCTTACAAATTTAAACTGTTCCTCACCACTCTTCCTCTTGAAATTTTCACACTGTTCTATCTTGTGGTCCTGTTCGCAGAACTTGCATTTGACACTACTTTCGTTTCTTTCAACTACTCGTTCCTTGGTTTCTTCAGTCTGGATGCTGAAATTCATACTCCGTTGTTGTTGTGATCTTCCTCCAGTTTTTCCAGATCTCCCCGTGTTCTTATCTCTCGTTGTGAATTTTCCACTCTCACTATCCATTATGCTGCCAAATACTGGATCGTTCTTCTCCGTTGCAATCTTTCTTATAAGCGTTCTAACGTCTTCGATGTTAGGGTCACGTTCTTCTTTCCTGATTTCCTGTACTCTCGTCTGCCATCGTGATTTAACAAAGCCAGGACAACGCTCGAGGATTTTCACCAATCTGTCTTCGCTGTTGACCTGAGTCAGCCTTCCGGTTGCCTTTAACGTAATCTCACAGTTTTGCAGGTCGTCCGCCAAATCAAGTAATCCTTCTCTGTCACCAGGCTTCAGTTTTGGACCATCGGAGCTTGGTTATCCAAGAGTTTGTCACCTTGAATCTATCACCAAACCGTTCTGCAAGTAGTCTCTTTGCTTCCTTGTACCCTTCTTCAGGCTCCAAAAGTATGCAATTTTCAACAACCTTCCTTGCTTTACCTGTGCAAAACTGGACCAGAAGCTGTAGCCGTCTGCTGAAGTCATATGTGTCTTTCTCTACGTTAGTCTCAAAAGATCTCAAAAAGGTATAATACTTCAAAGGGTTACCATCAAATGATATCATCTCAGACTTTGGCAAAAGTGTGGCAACAGCTAAATTTTTCATCACTTCCAGATATTGAACGCCTGTGTCTGTGGCATTTGGATCCGATCCAATTTCATTTTGAACATTCAACGGTGCTCTATCCTTTCTGACTCGCCATGAAGGTTCTTGATTGACGTACTGTTGTAGAGATAAATGATTCCTATTTGACTCACCATATTTCATGCCTGCACTAAACGGCGTAAGTCGAGTAAATGATGTAACAGGGCTACTAAAATCACTGAGCAACTGAGGGGCACGGGCACGTGACAATACTGGATCGCTGAATTCACCAGGCAACTGAGGGCTACTGGCACGTGACAACACTGGATCGCTGAATTCACCAGGTAACTGAGGGGCACGGGCACGTGACAACACTGGATCGCTGAATTCACCAGGCAACTGAGAGGCATGGGCACGTGACAACACTGGATCTCTGAATTCATCAGGCAACTGAGGGGCACGGGCACGTGACAACACTGGTTCGCTGAATTTACCAGGCAACTGAGGGACACGGGCACATGACAACACTGGATCTCTGAATTCATCAGGCAACTGAGGGACACGGGCACGTGACAACACTGGATCGCTGAATTCACCAGGCAACTGAGAGGCACGGGCACGTGACAACACTGGATCGCTGTATTCACCAGGCAACTGAGGGGCACGGGCACGTGACAACACTGGATCGCTGAATTCACCAGGCAACTGAGAGGCACGGGCACGTGACAACACTGGATCGCTGAATTCACCAGGCAACTGAGGGGCACGGGCACGTGACAACACTGGATCGCTGAATTCACCAGGCAACTGAGAGGCACGGGCACGTGACAACACTGGATCGCTGAATTCACCAGGCAACTGAGAAGCACGGGCACGTGACAACACTGGATCGCTTAATTCACCAGGCAACTGAGTTGAGATTTCAAATTCTTGACAAACTTTCTCCTCAGCTTGAATTTTTGCGAGTTCTGTCTTCAAGGGCAACCTTTCCTTTTGCTGATTCACCTTCAGCTCCAATTTTTCAAGGCTCAGTCGTCTTTGCAACATTGAATCCTCAGCCAGCAGCGCTGCCCTTTTTGTTGCACTTTGCAGCTTTGCCTTGATAATTTCACCACTGGTTGCATTTGAAGACCTAGAAAGAGAGCTACTTTGAGAGTTAGTCTCACTTACCGAGTCCATAAATGTTTTTTCATTTGTGGTTTTTTTGTCATGAAATTTCTCTCTTGTCTTCAAGTGTAGCGCAAGTCGATCTTTCATAGCTATGAATCGTACTTCAGCCTCGTGAAAATACGCGATGCATTCGTCCAAGTCATCTTCATTAGTCAACGAATCCTTGTATGAATCACATGCTTGTTTGAACCTTTCAAAAACTTGCACCAGATTCTGTTCGCTTGTCACTGCATCTCCAATCGAACCCTCTGTCAATAACGCATCTGAAATCTGCCTCAGGGCAAGAGTCAAACCTCGCTTTGCATTGCCTCTTGCTTGTTTCAGCGTCCTTCTTTTCTCAGCATCGACACCTTCCCAATCCACAGTGACATTTTTTCGCCTGAATCGGGTTTCTCCTTCCAAAACATGAATCTCGTCTGCATTTGTCATCTGAGCGTGGCTCTTCTCTTCTTCCATCACCAACGATTTGACAATTGACTAGTTTCAAACTGATGTAGTTTTAGTTTTGCATTCACAGCAGCTACAGGGTATAGAAACTCACACAACATTCAAATTGTATTTCGAGGCAACCCAGAGAACACAGCAATAAAGGACAACTGTTTGCTCGAAAATACATCCATAAATGTGCGGTTTGCTAGTAAAAAATTAAATAAATTATCAACTACAAACGCCAAAATACATCTCATCCAAGGTTTAATAATAAAGGGCGATCTTTAATGTTAAAAGCAAACAATAACAAAAAAAAAAAATAAATTAATACTTACAAACTATTAGTCCTCGCAGCCATAAAAACTTTATGCAAAGAGCCTAACACAGCAAAACCCAGGTAAAGAAGACGCGAAATCTGAGTGTAGCACAGCACTTCACCGCCTTACTCTCTACATTTCTGAATCCCCAAAACCGCCTGCATGAAGCTTTTATAGCTGCCGTATTGGGAATAAGGCTATTCACTTATTTAGAAAAGTCGTGTAAACTACGAGAAAAACAACCCAAATAAGGTAAAAAGCATGATCTGTCTACACTTAAAGTTCAAAGTTCAATTCGAGAACAAGGTGACAGTTCTTCGTGAACAAAGTAAAACTCATTCATAAACAACTAAACATTGCGCTTTGGAAGTCCCTTGTTATTTCTTGTTTGTACGCAACACCATTGATAGCTAGTTTATCTTCCAGAAGTTCGTTTACCTTTTTGATATTGTTGTTTAAAGCCATACTATCCTTTCTTCTAAATATGGAAGAGAATACCACTTTCGCTTTGGGGTTATTAGTCTGTATCTTCTTTAAGGTTCTAACGATTTCTTCAGAAAGCTTTTCTGGTGTATTTGAGGCTACATTGTTTGTCACTGCGTGTATGCTGATAACATCACTGTCATTTTTTCCGGCTTTTTCAACTGCTTGTGAGATTTTCATACGGGGTTGAAATCTTTTCTCGACTTCTCGGTGATTATTGGAGAGTTTGGATTCATCTATCCGGCAAAGCTGTGAATCGCCAACAAGAAGGACTTTGAATTTCTTGGGCTGATCTTTTGTTTTATTGATGCCGTTGTTGTCTTTAGTGCTTTGTTTAGGAGCATTCTTTCCTTTATTTTTGTTGTTATGCCTGGCTTGCTTTCAATTGTTTTCTTTCCTATTTTCCTTTGAGAAGCTTTCTGCATAAGCAATCAGATTTGTTCGAATTTCCATCGCCTTTGTAGCATTTTTTTAGTCATCTCCTTGGGGGTTTGTGCTAGCTTAGGTGTTGTTTACCATGCTGGAAAGTAACTCTAAGTTCTTTGTCCTTTGCTTGAAATTTTCGAGAAGGAGAGTTTCGCTTTTTTCTCTTTCTTTCAACAGTAGTTGGTTCAGATTGATCACAGAGTCTGCCAGCTTTGATATTGTGTCAGCCAATCTCTTAGTATTCCCCGGTCTTTTGTTAGATCCAAATAACAAAATGAAAGGTGGATGGATGTAAAAAAGTTTTTCTTGTCGAAGTTCACTCCCGTATAATTGCCTGTTTGTGGGCTTACTGTAATTTAAGAAAATTTTCGCAGTGTGCGAAAAATGCGCAAATTCGCAAATTACAAAACAGACAAACACAATTGAAAAATTAAAAAAATTCTATCTATTTCTCAATTTCCATTTATATACGTACGGTATTAGAAATTTAAGTTTGATTCTTGTCACTGATAAACACAAAACGAAAATAGACCCTAGGCCAGCCGGGAAAGAGAAATTGTACCCCGTACCTGCTGTTAGGCTCGCACGTTCTTATAGTTATGGCCTAAAATTCGTTCTGATTTCTGAGCATGATCCAAAATATATCCAATGAATAGAAAGTCTAAAGAAATTAAATGTAAACAAGAAATACTCTTTAAAAATCAAGCAACAGTCAGGAAGAGGCGTTCACCATATCTTCTAAATGGCTTAAGTACTTGCAGTAAAACAATTAACACTCTTTAAACACCATAAACTACAAGAAATCCGATTTTGTAGGCCAATTGGATATTTTTCACAAATTACAAAAAGTTGATGGTATTTTGTAATTTGCAAAAAATAAATAAACAGTCTAAAGGAAACGTGGATTGTGGATATTACAATTTTACAAATTTACAATTTTATGGGTTTGTTTTGTAATTTGCGAATTTTCGCATTTCTCGCATAATGGGAAATTTTTCACAAATTACCGTGAAATTCTTGAGTTATCTGGCCCCGACTGTTTAGATGTCACCTTGACAGAGAGGCTCAGAGTATTGTCCATGGTTGAAAGAAAAGAGCATTTTTAGCAACTGTCAGCAAAAATAATGGTCACATTTGTTATCAGTGAGTAAAGGAATTATGCTGTGTTTAAAAGAAGAATGTATGAAGACTGGTTGTCAGCTACCAATACCAAGAACAGTGATGGCTTCTATAAGTGTAGAAAAGAAGAATGTTCTAGAACCTTCAGATTTGATAGAAAGCTCAGAATTTTTGAGCATGAGAAGTCAAATGGTCTCCACAAAGATCTTGCTCCAGTCAATTCTGATGAGGAATCTGATTTGGAATCTGATCTGATGACATGTTATCAAATAAGTGTGCACTGCTTGATGTGGGTATGGTTTTGTTTTTTTTTTTTGATGGATTTCTGAAGGTGATGGTCTCTGTGTGGTGGGGTGCTGGAAGTTCATGCTTCAGTGTCCAGAACAGATGGTGCAAGCAGTAGAAAGTATGCCTTGGAAACCTTGAGCCTCCTTTTCCAAATCAATGGCATTCTATCACCCGAAGATGCCCATAAGTTTATCTGGAAAAGTTTCAACAAGAACAAGGGTGGTTATGGCAGTAATATTCTATTAGATATGGCCAAGGAACACTACAGCAATCTTTTGAAGAATGTTATCAAAAACCTTTGCCTGATATGCCACCAATCCAAAATCTGTTGATGGATTCTGCAAAGCCCTGTCTACCAGCAGGAAACTTCTGGATAATTTCGACCAATCCTGCAAAGTTCTAAGAAGATCAGGAGAACATGTGCAAGCCAATGTGTCCTGTGACTTGAAAAAGCTAGTACATGAATTACTGAAGCAAGAGGTACTCAAGAAAATCTCTGGACCAAAGTATTAGACATATTTCAACATCAAAAGCAGCCTGCTGGAAAATCTTGATGTACAGGATATGTATAAATGGATACAGGAGCGCAAAGATTTTGTCTTGCTACACAAGCCTGGCTGGTAAACTGTAAGTTGATTGTTTTTTTTCATAATCTATATGGTACAAGGGAACTAAAATTTCAGCATTTAAACATTGTTGAAGATATCTTTACACCGACACGCAATTAATTTTGAACTTGATTTTCAACTACTAACTTTAAGTTTGAGCTCAATTGATTTCTTCACCAGATGAGGTGCATTTCATACTAAATTGCAACATACACAATTGGTCATAACCCTTGAGCACACAAAGTCTTCTGTGATATAGCTACACATATATCTTGCAACTTGAAAAAATTGCAAAACGCTCTGCTGCCTTTAGTTGGTCTGAAAAAAGTTTTTTGTTTCAATTTCAGTTCTTTAGCTAAAAAATTTAATAGAACAAGAGCTTGAGACCATGTTCCTGTTCTTTATGCTTGGGAATAATTTGCCTTATTATATAGTTTCCCAATTGGGAATGGTCACCACAATCTCTATGTATTTCAGGAATACTTTCCTTCAATCTCTAAGGAACCATAGACAATCCTAAACCGGAGGTATATTGTATATTTTATATTGTAGGTATATTCAAACACTGACAACTGTTAATTTCAATATTGGGTGGGAGGAGGTTGTTTGCAATTAATTTTGGGAAAGGGAATTAAGAAAGGGACTGAAAAATTTTGCTGAAGATCTCCCTTAAAAAATTTCTTTCCATTAAGTCTTTGATTTTTTTCCCCTACTTTGACTGTAAGTTCATTCAATTTTTTCAACTTCAGATTTCAATGGGATATTTACTCGGGTATATGCATTCAATAATGCAAAAAAGTGCTTTAACACCTCTAACTTAATTGAAACAAAATTAGTATGAGATGTACAATATTATTATAGATTAGGTAAATTGCAATACAATATCTGAACTTTTTTGTTGTTTGCTACCGCTGATGTGTTTATCCAAGTCATTTAAAATACAGCGCAAACAGATAGTATTATTACACTGTCTGATTACACAAATTTATGTACTTAATAATAAATTAACAAATTGTTTCGTTTGCACATTAAACCATGCCTGAGCAATTTTTCCTGTGAGCAGAGGGGAAGAAAATGAGCCCCAAAAGAGATAAAGAGACGTGAACGTGAACAAAAGGTCCGGAAAATGTACAACATATTTTAATGTCATGTAAAGAAAAGTTGTCTTTAGGTTATTTACCTAATCAATATTTTAGCTCAAGACTTAGAAACTTTCAAGATTTCCTATATTTAGAATACAAGACATTTCAGTAGGTGAACGCAAAAGCAAGGAAGCGATTCTCCCTTTGTTTTAAACTTTGTAGACTCTTATGAGATAGAGAAAATTTAAAATTTAAATCAACAAAAAATATACCTACCTATTTTAAAAAATGTTATTTCATTTTTTAAGGCAGAATAATTCAGAACTTTCACACACGAAAAGAAAAAAAACTGGTTGAATAAAATTTAGCATGTTTCTCGGTGGCCCAGGGGAAAAGCCTTTCCGGTTGAATCGTTTATAAGGCTCTTTATGGGAAGCCAAACTGTGGTGAACCTAATTTGCATTTAAGCATATTAGTTATATGAGATCTGACAGTTTGCCAGCAGAATGACAAAAGTATCAGCAAGCACAAAGAAAAGCGTTCGCCGCTGAAATCAAAACTTTTCCAAACTGAGAGAAAATCAAATTTTTAACGAACTTAAAGTTTGAAAAAGATTTAGAAAAATACTAGAAGGTGCACTGCCTTTGGAGGATAGGGTTCAAACAATGAAAGAAGCGAATTTCTAGGTGGCCCAGGAAAAAAGCCTTTTCGGGGCAAAAGTACAATGGGCCAGAACAAAGGGCAACCTATTTGCATAATACAAATATTAGTATATACAGATTAACAAAATGTTTGGTTTGCGCATTAGAATATACCCAATTTCTGTCTGCACATCAGTATATGGCTACACTCCACAATGGTAAGTATTGCATATTGTTCATTTACATACTTTGTATAATTTAAGTATTCCATGTAGATTTCAATTGTTTAGATCGGCAACTTTGTAGGAAGTAAATTCGATGTCATTAAATGTTCTTTTCTGAATTAGAACATTGTTAGGCTGTGATCAAAATTTTACCATTAAGTTTCCAAAAAAAACTCTCCCTTAATGTAACACCTTAAAACGCACAATCTTCTACTTTGAATGGTTAAATACTGCAGCACAAACTTCCTTGTATGTTGCCAAGAACAAGGTTCCTTTTCCCTTTATCATAAAATGTTTAGCGTTTCATCATACTATTAACAGCAAATAATTGTAAAGCAGTAATTACGTTGTTTACAGTTTCGAATTCAAACTCAGTCTTCGCTGCAGAGTTTTTCAAAGCAATGATGGATAGCTTCCTATAGCAGACATAACCAGAAAACAAAGTGTCACTTCTGAATAACTTATAGCAGCTACAAAGCTGAGAAATTAATTCAATACTAAATCTAACAGACAAAATATGGTAAAAATGACAGAGTCATTAAAAACCAAGTGTAGAAGTGCACATCTACAAAATGTCAACATTTGTACCTGTGTCAGATACCCTGATGCTTACTCAGGATGGGTTGAAGTCACAAATTTAAGCAGCACAGCATTCAACGCAGTCAGAGAGGTTTTACTTATGTATTTTGTCACATTTAGAGTCCCAGAGGAGATCACCACTGACAAAGGACCACCATGACTATACCAACTTCCTGAAAGAGTGGAGCATTCAACCATGATGATAAACTGTGTTCTATGCCCAAAGCAATGGATGGGTGGAAGCAAGAGTAAAAACTGCGAAATTAAATCTTCTTAGCAACATCAAGCTCACCACCAGGAAGGTCAATACCGACAAAGCACTAGAAGCTCTTATGCCGCACTTGAACACACAATGTCAGCAAACCTGTATTTCACCTACTGAAGCATTGTTTGGGAAACCAATCAGGGAACACCTGACGTTGCAAAAGATCAGATTATGTCTGGAAAGGCAAATGATTGCTGAAAAAACATGATGAGGCACTAGAAAAGCGACACCTTGCTCTGTTGCCATAACAGGAGTTCAGACAGCTACCTTCACTGACCTTTGGCGAGTTACTGCATATCCACAATCAACAAAGGAACTGCCTGACAAAATGGAGCACCACGGGCACATGTCACACGACAATTGACTGACAGGACATGTCTTACACATCACTATTTCTGTTTCTTAGCTTTTTTATATTTGGTTTAGGAAACTTCTGTAAAAAGGACATGTAGAGTTGTATAAGTATTCTTTTCTATGTTGACCATGGTCTTATTTCTATACTATATAATGTGTCAAGATTTTTTTAAGAGTGCTCCTATTTTTGATACTCTTACTATGTACCGCAATGGGCCTCGAAAGGGCAAGGTGTTTAACAGCATTTCACGCATTCACAGGGTGTGATCAGACATTTTTCTTTGCTGGAAGAGGAAAGACCACTGCATGGAAAACATTTGATGAGGCGACAGTATTCTTATCCTTGGCCAATTTGTCAACAGCAGAGACAGTTGAAAACTGCTTGAAAACACTCAAACGATTCATTTTATTCATGTACGATCATACAAGCGCTAAAATTAGCATTGACAGAGCAAGGAAAGAGCTCTTCACAAAATAGGGCAGATCGGCAGAGGCCATTCCACCAACAAGTGCATCACTGTATCAACACAGCAAAAGGGTTGCATACCAGGCTGGACTTGTTTGGGGACAATCCTTGATTTCCAATCAATGACTGCCCTGTCCCTCATCTTGTTGTTGGCAAAAAGCACAAAATGAAGATTTGAAATGTTCTGGACAGCACTTCTTGAAACATTGGAAACTTGTTGCAAACTGCTAAGGTGTAGTTGGAACCCGGAAAAATGATGTCAAGCACCTGCTGAACTTCTTTGCACAGCCTTGTGCAAATGCAATGGCAATTGTGAGAGATAAAGATGGTTCATTGTTTTAAGGACAAATAAAAATCATACAAAACTGATTATTGCATTTGATAAATAGACCAAATAAGTTTGAATTTCGATAAACATTTTTCATTATGACATCATGATGACGTCACTGTCAAGTTACAGCTACAATGAAATCCTTCGTTTGTTGGAAATATAAATTATTAGCAACAAATTACAATTGAAAATGAGATTAAAGTTGATGGTATGGTCGTCAACTTGACAAAAAAGGAAGAGATGTCGTGAAGCAATGATGACGTCATTATGACATCACAAACCACTTAAATCGCTTGCCCTATATCTCAGATTAATCAGCATGTTGATATATATGTTTGTGCCAATTTTCATGCCCTTTATCAAAAACCCACAATCTGTACACTTCCTGCTGGACTGAAGCTCTCTGCAGCTGCTGTGAGTTGTTTTCCTGAAGACATCCAAACTTGTACATGGCAACAAGCATGAAAATTTCTTGAAAGGAGTGGAGTTTATGGATACGACCTTTTGACTTGTCACGGCAATCTGGGGTTACACTTGGTTCAGCTGACAGCAGCCTCAGCGTCTCCATTAATTCTTGATTTCTCAATATGACTATTTTTGCGGCAGTACCTCTGGTAGTCCTTGGTGTTCTTTAAAGGTTTTTCAACTTCAAAATGCCTCTAGTACTTTCAGAAAAGCTTTCCATTTCCTTCTTTACAGCTTGAAATAGCAAGACCCTTTTGGTACTTACATCAGCAAGGGCGTTCACATCTTCACAAAGGTCCTGAGAATCTTGAACACCAATTCGTTACTATGTGCAAAGCAGTGAATATATAACGCATGATAAGATTTGTTCTTTTAGAAGAACTGCTAGCTTTTTCATCGCAGATGCTCAATCAAAAGCCATTCCAACTATCCTCTCGGAAGGGAAGTAACATCTTGTCAAAATATTGCAGACATATTTAAGTAGGGAGTTGGATGCAACCCCTTCATTACAAGGACGGATGACAACAAACTCTTTAAAAAACTTCCTATGAATCTTTGCAATAGCAAATGGAGAAGGACATCTACTTTTTTTTGAAATGTCACTAAACTCGTCACGTATTCTCAGATGAAAGCCAATCTTTATTCCTGTTCTGTGAGAATTTCATGCCAGAGATATTTGTTTTTATTTCGAAAGGAGGCTTTAACCTTCATTATCATTTGCCTTGTCTTTGTTGAACTGATTAATATTCGAATCTTCATCAATATGCCCTTGTAAAACAATACCTTGTCGAAGGAGTGTCTGCCTGTCTAACGTGTTTTGATAAGCAATAAGTCCTTGTCCTCCAAGGTGATGTTTTTTTTCGTATAGTGGTCTACAGAAGAAATTGACTGCTTGCCTTTTGCTTAAGCAGCCTGAAAAATTTCTTTGCCGTGTTTTTCTGAGCTCGTTCAGCATGTGGCATTACAGTTCTTTAAAAAGAACGAATATTGCAGGGAGTAGTAAGAGCCAATTTGACTACCTACACTTTTTGCAAGAACCACAAGTATCAAGTTTAAGTAGAGGGCTCTATCGACATTTTTCTTCATTTTGTAAACCTACTTCTGTTTTTTTTGTAAATCTTCAAGGCAGTGCAGCAGCAAAGTTTAATTGATTTTTATCTGAACATAATATTTCTTTCGCCCATTGTACACTTTGCCTATCTTAAAATATTTTTAAACTTTTGATTAAAAAGAGCCTTATGCAGAGCATATGACTCAAACTCTCAGACAGCTAACAATTTATCAACTTATTTTTTACTTTTTCTGTCTTGTTTTACTTTTTACTTCAAAGGCAATCTTTATTTTTACCATAATAAATGTCTAATTTGAATTTTTGATGAACTTAACTTCTCTCTGATATACTTTTAAGAGTAAAGTAAAAGAACTCAACTCCATTTTCAAAGCCTGAATATTGACGATACTTGCCCATGCTCAACTCTGAATTTCTATCAAGAAGATAGATGAGACTACACTATTCTCAATTCCGATTTGCATGGGTGCATGTCTGCTGATGTGGTGCAACCACAGCTGCAGGGAAAGAAATTCATTCAAAAACAGACATCCATGCATTGACAAAGTGTGAAGGAAGTTATTCTAGCATATTTTGAAATACTTAAAGTTATTGCAACATTATATAAACAGTTATTTTAATAACTAAACATTCATGGCTTCATTTAGTATAACTGATGTCAATGCTGCAGCTCAGAAACGGTATAAAGAGAAGTTGACATTGCTTTCACTACAAGAGTGTCCTTATCAGTTGCCTTCTGATGCTTGGTTGGATGACCTAACAAAGTGGCCTGAACTAGAATGGCCAGACGTTTGGAATTTCCTCATAAATACTCCAGGCATCTATACAAAAGAAGAAATGAACAATCAAAAGGGTTTGGAAGCCTACACCAACTTCGTCAGTGGATGGGTGAGAAGAGTCTTTCTTTACAGAAAAGGCGAGAAGGCCAAGTTAATAATCCTAGGAAATGAAGTCATGCCCTCTCAAAGGGTAAATAATAAGCCCAATACACCATGGGTCGCAATAAATAACAGTGCAGCAAATTTGCTCTGTGCTCAATGTACATGAATGGCTGAGCTGTGAGAATCATGCTCTCATTTTGCAGCATTACTGTTCAAGGTTGAAGCATTTCCAGGGCCTCTTTTAAGGAATCAGAGCTGGGGGCAAATTTTAAAAGGGGACCTCAGTTTTACCGAAGGAAAAATTTTATTTTTCAGCAACTGCCAAAATAATGATGCAGGCGAGCGCGAGTCAAAATTATGGTAGAAAAGAACATTTCCTTTTAACAAAATGTAAACTGAAAAAAACGAAGAATTATTTCAACCAAAGAACTTTTTAACGAAGTCTCTTTCACAATATGAGTCAATTTTTGGCAAATTCATTCTGCGGTCCTTCATTGTAAGGAAAGTTTGAACTGCTGGTCTTGGGTTGAACTTTGCTGTTGGCACTCCATTCCAGTGGATCATCAACCGAGAGTTAAGGGTTTTTTCAGTTGTAGCCATTCGCAAGTCTGAAAATAGCATGTTGTATGTCGAGACACACTTTTCTACTGTCATACTGTGTGGACAAACAACCGAAAAGCTTGACAGCAACTTTGTAACTGGCTGCTTGCTACCTCTGAGCATATGAAAAAGGCGGACTCCATAATCTTTAGCAGCAATGACAGAGCTCGGTAGCATATCATCAAAATTTTCAAACACAGCATCCAAAAATTCTTGCTTGTTGCCAATATTACATGATGGCAGTAGTGGAATGGCTGCATCAATGAATTCTCTGGGGGATTTGGCAGATGTTAGTTCAACCATTGATTTGACAATGTTTGTTTGTTCTTCATCAAGCCTTGTCTACAATGCAAAAAATTAAGATATTGATATGTTCCCTTTGTTAGGACACATGATAGGAGTACCACGAGGGGATGCATATATTAAACCTTACCTGAAGAAAGTTCTTTGCAGACTCTACAACCTCTTGCCGAATTGCATCCCTGTTTCTCCTAAATGTTGTTACAAATTCATGATTGATTGATCTTCTTTCACTTTGCATAGGCTCTTCCTCGTTTGTTTGTCTATCTTCCAAAGATTTTTCTTCCTTCCCCCCCCTAAAACATAATTCAAAAAATAAATTGACAGGCCTTTCATACCAGTAAAAATGATTATAATAAGAATAATTTAACACTCTGTGCAAATACCTGGGTAAGGCCGTGTTTCCAAAAGCTGAAGTTTCTGAAAAGCAATATCTCTGTATCTTAAGATATCTGCAATTATGATGTTAGGCTTCTGGGCTTCTTTCTCAATGTATCTGAAAATAGTGCAGATATCAGCCATGAAAGCAGTGAGCCAAGTTTGCAACCCATTAGATTTCCACACCTTCAAGAAGCCTTTAGCAGTGCTGACCTCCCTTTTTGTCATATTCTCCAATGGGGGCAATGGTAATATTTGTCCAATGATCAATGCAACCATCTAAATTGTGTAGTGTAGCTTCACAGATTTGAATGAGGTGCTGGGCAAAGCGTATCTCATGGTGTGGAGGAAAGGATTTCATTGTGGGTTTGATGTTCTTTAGCTCTTTCGTACGCAGCCCAGATGTACGGTAGTATGTAGCAACACCAATCAAATTAGAATTCCATATTTTAAGTTCTGGAACGGATTTCATCACATCTTCCATAGCCAAATCAGATCGATGGCAGGCGCACCAGAAATTCAATGTTGGATGTTCTACATATTCCTCCATTCTTGCCCAAAGACCTGTTGATCTTCCAGTGTTAGCTGACTCTCCATCAGTTGTAACACCAATGAGTTTATCTGCTATTTCCTCTTTTGAAATTCCAAGGTCATTCAAAGATTTGACAAGGGCTCCAAAGAGACCTTTGGCACCACGCTCCTCTGCTTCACTTACAGATAGGAATCTAGTTTCTATTTGTAGTGGATCAGCCATAGAGTTGAGCCGGAAAAATATAAACTTCTTATCTTGTTGCTTTGTGTCCACAGAACCATCCATTTGTATGGAAAACAAATACTTTCCTTTATCTCTCTAGCAAGGACATCTTTTTCTGATTTTGCTAATATATTTAGCATTTCTGCATAATGCATTGGGTCTCTGTAATGGAGCTCAGCAGAAGTTGGTTTGTAGGGTGAAAATTTCACTGCTTCTTCTTGACCATACATTTTCAGCTGTTGCTCAGCATGCAAGCCAGCTAAGGATCTTGATGGCCATGACCAAGCCGCAAGTGTCAAATTTTTACTGTCATTGTAAACATCCACTGCCATCCGGGTCAATGTTTGCAGTACAGTTGAGTCAGTGGATTTTAGAAGTTTAATCCACGGGTGCCTGTCATCTTTTAAATTCCAAAGAGTGGTAACTCTCTTTCTTTCAACAGCTGCTGCATGAGAGGTGCCATGAAGATGATCTATGACATCTTGCATCTTCTTTTGCCATCACAACGAACCCCTTGTGCCATATACACTCTGTTATTGCCAGAAAACTTTCTAGCTTCTTCTTCAAATTCAGCACACACAAGACATTTTACAAATGTCCTTTTGCGCGTATCCTTTGTTGCCAATGTTGATTTTTCGTTGAAAACAGTCAACACATTGCTACCAGCTTTACTGACAATCAAGTTAATGTCCAAGGGATAGCCCTTGTAAAATTCCTTGGTAGTTTTCAGAGTAGTCTCTTGTGGATGGTGCTCAAACTCCAATTTTCTACTCTCCTGGCAGCTTTCCTCAGTTTCAATTGGATTTTCTGCGGATGAAGATGGTTCTGTCGTTGTAGGCCCATCTCTGCTTTCTGTAGGCTCTTGCTGTGAAGTTTTATTTACAGTGAAGAAATTTTTAATTTTACGACATTTTGCTGCATCATTATTTAGTTTTCGTTGTTTCTCAAGCTTTCTCTTTTCAGCATAAGGCATCCTTGTAAATATTATCACTGATTATACTGATAATTGATTGATCTACTGATTACTGATAATATAACATGTAGAACAGTAGAACATGTGGTAAACCCGGAACCGTGACTTCACCTCTTTAGATTGTTTTGTTTGGTTGTCATAACAGTAGTCATTGTCATAGCAATCTAAGCTGGACTTAGCAAAGGGAGGCTTGTCGAAGGGAGGCTTGTTCGAAAACAAAAGCATTTTTATCTGGGTTTCTTGATTCTTACTTGCTATTTCGGTTTCTTGCTTAGTGTAGAAAATAGAAACTGCTAAAATAAAAGCATCAAAGGGAAAAAGGACCTCCACTGGGGGCAAAACATCATAAAAGCTTCAACTGGGGGCAGCCAGCACGACTGGGGGCATTTGCCCCCAGTTTGTATGTTAATAAAGAGGCCCTGTTTAGATAACAAACCTGCTGGATTTGAAGAGTATTAGCTGTTTAAAGCGAGCTACCATGAGAATGTTGAAAAATGTGGTCTTAGACTTCATTCTAATTATCTCTACATTGGTGCATCACCAGATGGTATTTTTCACTGTACCTGCCACAGTGTATCTTGCCTATTTGAAGTCAAATGTCCTTCGAGCAAGAGATAAACTCTAACTCTTAAAGAGGCATTGATGGACAAGGCTTTTTTCATTGATGAGAATAAATGCCTTAAAGAGAATCACAGCTATTAGGTAATGAATCTTTTTTCCTTCATTTTAACATCTTTCATATACCAGAATGCATTTGCTATGAAAAGAAAATATAATTCATTTTGCAATTTTTATCAGCAAATGAAAATCAGAAAAAATGTCGTCTTCTATACTCATGTAAAAATGTGACACTGTTACCTTAGTACCAAACAATGTAAAATGATATTTCCAATATTTCTTATAGGTGCAGCTACAACTGTTTGTCTGGCAAAAACACACATGTGATTTTGTCGTATGGACACAAGGCTGGATGCTTTGCTCAAAAATAAAACCAGATGATAAATTTATTGAAGGTTCAATGGCCATTTTGCAGTTTTACCTGAAGCATATCATTCCTGAGCTGTTGACAAAAAAGTTAGAGAACTGGGACCCAGAACAACCACAAGCAAACAACCAATTGCCAGAGAAGAAGTACTGCTATTGCCAAACAGATGAAAATCATAACAATAAAGAATTGATTTGATGTGATGCTATACCTTGCCCATGGGAGTGGTTCCACCTCTCATGTGTTAGTTCAAAGCATAGTCACAAGAATAGATAGTTGGGAAGCGAACAATGCGCTATTGTTCTAGGTCTTTGATAAAGATTTTCCTGGATCCCAGACCTCCGAAGGTGCACACGCTTTACGCATAATGCACAATTAGTGCATTCCCATTGTGAAATTCTATTTTAATTTCGATGTTTTCTTTACATCTCTGCCGAATTTCACTATGCCTGGAGCAAATTGCTAGATCTTCGGCTGTCCAACATCAAGAAGAACTAAAGAATTAAGTATTTTTAAGATTCCTTTACCAAATAGCGACGCAAACAAGAAATGGAGAAGTGAATTGCTCAACGTTGTGACCAAAGATCGCGTCATTGATCAAAGCCTCCAGCATCAAATCGACTCAAACAAAATTTATATTTGTGAAAGACACTTCACCGAGGATCAACTTTGGATTTGTAAGTAGTATTTATGTTTTCTACTTCTATTTACTTTCAAATTCATTTGGCATTTTCTTTCTTCTGCCCTGTTATAGATTTTTCGGGTACGTCAAACTAGACAAGGCCTAAAGACTGCACTGGGCCTAAATTCAAGCTCATGTGAATAAGATACAAAATATTTGAGAATATGCATCATTTTTCTGCAATTTTCTTGGAATTTTAATGAAGTTTTTGATGATTTAACAGACCTCCTTTATATATGTTACTATTTTGCCTGCACCATGTTGGTAACAAAACGTTTTTTAGCCCCTCTCCACCCCAAAAATTTATTCAGTACATAACACAGCAGAAAATGTGAACGGGCACTATCTTATTAGAAGGAACAGGGGCGTAGCCAAAGGGAGGCGTGGGGGTGTTGCACCCCCCAATACTTTTTTTGCCGGCACAAAACGAAATTTTTTGGGTGAAAGATGAGATTCTTGACCTTTTGTAGCAACTGAATCTTCAAATATGACCCTATAATATGTGCAATGATGTAGCCAGTCCTTTGGCATGTGGAGTAAAGCCAGATGTTTTAAATGATATTTATTTCATTCCATAGATCCAACACGAAAGGCACTTAAAGAAGGAGTTCTGCCATCGTTGCATCTCCCCAAGAAAAGCATCTCTGTTCCTCCTCCTTCCCCACGCCCAACAACAGCTATAAAAAAGAGAGAAGAAAACAGTTCCATGACTGCCGCTTTGCCATCCATTCCATCTGCAGTTTACAAAAGCTTTGCAGAATTTCAGCAACGCATCTTAAAACTTAAGCTTGCTGATTCTTGGCGCATTGATTCTTAACCATTTTGTCCCTCAACGATGAATACCTGCTTCCCAAATTTGAAATCTTTGTGGAACATTCACTTCGATTTTCTGTGCGAGTATTTGGTTGGATGCTAACTGAAGGCCATAATTTGAATGGAAAATCGTCTCATTTGTGCAAAGGAATTGATATTCCAGACCCTAAAGCCAACGCAAGTGTTCAAAGGCATGTGGTTCCAAGAAAATTTTCTTATCTGGAATTTCTGCAAAAATCTTCCCCTAGAAGATTTCTTCAAGATGAATTTCTCAGGTCTGGGAACTGCTCTCTTCTTATTTCTGAGGAAGATAAATGTTCTTCTTGCCTTAGTCATGGAGCCAGTCTCATGTACAAAAGCAGGCGCAAAGAACGCAGATAGAAGGACCCAGCGAAGCTATTTGCTCCAGTTAAATTTTCTGCCACAGAGAGAATAAAGTTAACGTTGCAACAAAATCGCCTGAAATGCAAGCAACTGCAGGAAGAAATTGAGAAAATGAGACAGTCTTTGGAAAATAATAGCAAACCAGTGGATCCTCAACTCAACCAAGATCTTCTTTGCATATGCAGTGGCTGTGATGAAAAAGTTGTGCCCCCTTTCATGAAATTGTTTTGGCAAGAACAGCAAAAGTACATAAATGAGTCAAAATCAAGTAGTATCAGATATCATCCTCTGGTCATAAAGTTTTGTCTTTCCCTTGCTGCTAAGTCTTCTTCTAGTTATTCTGATCTTCGTCACAACAGCAAACCTGGCTCTGGAATTTTAGTCTTACCAAGTCTTAGAACACTCGGAGACTAGAAAAATTATATTCGCCCTAGAAGGGGATTCAATCCTGATATCATCAAAGATTTATCTGAAAAGACCAAAGAATTTTCTCCTGCTGAAAGATTTGTCACCATTCTTTTTGATGAAATGAAGATCTAAGAAGACCTAGTGTGGGATAAACATACTGGTGAGCTTATTGGATTCGTTGACCTTGGTGGCATTGATACCAATTATGCCACCCTTCAAGATGTTCAACAGCTCGCAACACATGTTCTTGTATTCCTAATCAAAAGTGTTGTCAATCCTCTTTCCTTTAGTCTAGCAACATTCGCTACTACTGGTGCAACCTCTTACCAAATCTTCCCCATCTTCTGGAAAGCTGTCAACATACTTGAGAATATCAATTTAAAGGTCATTGCCGCCACTTCTGATGGAGCATATTCTAATCGTAAATTCTTCCGCATGCACAAAGCTCTTGCTGGAGACACTCAGGAGAATGTTGTTTATCATGCCAAGAATCTTTTCAGTTGGGATGAGCGTTACATCTATTTCTTTGCTGATGGTCCTCATTTGATGAAAATGGCCCGTAATTGCCTTGCAAATTCAGGATCTGGCCGTGCTTCACGTTTCATGTGGAACCATGGCTTCCACATACTCTGGTCTCACATTTCTCAATTCTATTTTGATGACTTGGACAGTGGTCTAAAGATGCTGCCCAAGATAACCACAGATCACTTCAATTTAACCCCATACTCTGTTATGAGAGTTCATCTTGCAACTCAAGTTTTAAGTGATACAGTTGCAGTCTGCTTGGATAAATTTGGCCCTCCTGAAGCTTCTGCTACAGCCAAATTCTGCTCCATGATGGACAAATTCTTCGATTGTCTAAATGTTCGAAGTTCTGCTGAGCATGTTCTTAAGAGAAAGCCTTTTTAAAGCCTTATTCAGATGTCAATGATCCAAGATTCACCTGGTTTGATGAATTCTTAGATTATTTTTCCCAGTGGAAAGATTCCATTGGAAAGCGTGAAGGAAATTTCTCTGCAAATGCAAAGAGCAGCATGTTTATTTCTTGGCAAACATATGAAGGTCTTCAAACGAGTGTCTTCTCCTTCAAAGAAGTTTGCAAATTCTTACTCGAAAATGGTGTTTCCTATGTCTTGTCAGACTACTTTGGCAGGCAGGGTGCAATTGGATGCCGGCATGACAGCCCTTCCGTCAAAGATATTGGTTACAATGATAACACCATCAAGTCTCAATTTTCAGTTCGCCCCATTGCTGGAAATGTATCTGTCCAGGTTGCAAAATATGATGTAGATAACACTGAGCCATTGCCAAAAAGAAGCAAAAGCAAGTAAACACTCAATATTACTCAACAGTTTATTTAAAACAGTATAACTATAACTCTTAGGGTAAAATACAGTGACGCCCCAACTCCCTACTGCTTACAAAGGTCTGTTGGAAGGAAACTTTTATTGGTGGGCTGCCTAATAAAAAAGTTGAGCACAAAATCTCAATAGTCAGAATTATATTCTGTAAAATTATTTTTTATGTCAAACATTTAAAATCGAGCAAACTATTACTACCAGAAGTCATTTAAAAAAGGAAGAAGCATTCATTTATAAATGTGTCTTATACCATTGCCTTATTTCTCTTCACGCAATCTTGAAATGACTTGGTAATAGTTTTCTGGATTTAAAACATTTGACATAAAAACAGAACACAATTTTTACAGAATGTTATTCTGACTGATGAGATTTCGTGCTCACCAATAAAAAACTGTGATGTCCTTTTGGTGACTTAAAACGATTTTTTTGCAACTACCTTATTACACCAAAATAACGCGGTACAAAAATTAACGCAAAACGCAAAATTTTGCGTTAATTCATGACATGTAATGTTTGAGAACAATAGAACTCTATTATTTTATTTGGCAATTCGCGTTAACTTCTGATCACATTAATTGAATCAGCGCTATTTGGTGTACCACATTATTTCCATGTAATAAGGTATTAGGGGGTAGAAGCTCCCTTACATGCAAATTTAAGAATAGCTCAACAACACATTATTGACATGCATTGTTGAACCGCTCTATTTACATATAAAAATACCGTCTGACTTTTATAGGTTTCAGGTTTGGGTCTCACAGTTATTGTTCGTTCTTAAACCCTGCCAATTGTTCTGGTTGCAAAGTCAATATGGAGTATAGAACTCCACTATGGCAACTCTTTTCTGATTATTGTGAATGGAAATTACGGTTCAATGTGTAAATCCGGCAAATTTAAACAAATGTGCATTTGTTGTGACATATTAATGACCTTTGTCAGTAGAAGAACTAGATTTCTTTATTTCTGCGCGGAGGGACCGTTTCTTTGCCTGCTTCTTCATATTTTTATGTTTTTCTCTAATATCCTTTGCATATGAAAATGTTCTTATTCTAAAATATAGTGTCACCATGTGTTCCAAGAGATCCATGCTCACTTCTTTGCTTATCTCAAGGCTGGCAATAAGACATACATCGTTGTAGTTGGAAAGAGCAGAGGAGTCTTTTAAAATTTGTTCAACTAAATCTTTGCAAACCAATTTTGTCTTAAAAAACACAGTTCTTGCGCGAAATAGCAGCTCTGATCATAAAAAGACTTTTTCAACTTTTTTATTCACCCTCCATAAACCACCTCTGTCACGAGCATTGTTAAGGGTTTGGGTGTTATCACTTTCAACTTTGCAAGCTTGAAGGATTGTTGATAAGTCTTTGATAAGTCTTTAATAATTTGTTGATAAGTCTTTCGACCTTTCGTTGAATAAAGGAACTTTGAATAAAGCTTGTGGAGAATAAAACCAGCAAGATATTGTAAACTTTTCTCCTCTTTGACTGACAGGGTTTTGGGTTCCTTGGCAACTTCTAAATTCTCTACACCGGACAGAAGATTCAATAAAATATTTGCGACTTTGGACATCAGCGTATTTGTAATAAAAGAGTCATCGAATTTTGACCGAAGAATGTTATCCACCAATAAAGCAAAGAAACCAGAATAAAATTTTTCAGCATCACCATTGAAATTATCGCTAATTTTTCGTAAATTTGACCATAACTTGACAGCATCTGCGTTGGAGAACGCGAAGATACCATTCGAAAATTTCCCTCGCAAGCTTGAGGGAAAACATTCGTCGGAAGAGATCTTTTTGGCGCATTTTAGGATAAATTTTTTAAGCTGAAGAGGATGCAGCTTTTGGCGACTAAGATCATCAACTGAAGAGGAAGGAGAAGAAGGTTCTAGTGCTGCAGTTGAGCCAGACATGGCCACGCTAGAAGAATTAACATCGGGGTGGACCTGGTGCTTCAAGTTTCAGTGGCGTGTAAGTCCACGGCGAGATTTACAGACCTTTCCACAGATGCTGTAAATGAAACCTGCGTTGTTTTCTTCGTCTATGCTAACTTCTATCGCAATATCTACAATCTGATTATTCAAATCTTCATCTCCTTCTAAAAATACTTCTTCAATCAAGTATAATATATCATCAAGTTCCTCCACCGGTAGAGATTTGTGTTTATGAGCGGCCATTTTGAGATAGAAGTGTGCACTCTCGGGTTGTTGCTGTTGCTTGTTCAAGCTCAACGCGCACACAATCGCAGAAAACAATAGTGCATTGTTCGCTTCCCAACTATCCATTCTTGTGACTATGTTCAAAGCAAGCACCCTGGAGTAAATTGAAATAGTATTGTCCTTTATGTAGGAAGGAGAAGGCAAAAGAGAAGAAAAGGGAAAGGTCAAATCTATGTGATGTTCATGCTGAGAAAAGAAAAAAGCAATAGAATTACATATGATTTTAAACTTATTATTAGAATATAGAAATTAATGTTATCATTTGACACTTTTATCTTTGTAAACAATGCTTTTCTCAAGATTTACCATAGCACAACAAACAGATATGAATTCTTATTGTAGCAATTTGCCGAGAAGCTCCTACTTCTTGTGGATGTGGATGTTGCGCTGAGCGGACGTGTTTTCGATCGGTGGTTACATCAAAGGATTTCTTTTGTACATGTATGTGCGTAAAATGGCTTGAAGTTTTCTGGATTTCATCGAATCTATCTATCTTTTTGTACTTGTTTTCTTCATTTTGACACGGTTATGCTATAATTTGAATAGTCTTCATCATGGATAGCAAAATCATTGGAGAAATAATAGAAGTTAAACTTGCTGAATTTAAAATGGACATTGAAAAGATGCTCACTGGATTTCAAACGAAAATGAAGAGAGAAATAGAAGCAGTTTTTTCTGAACGTTTCAAAGCAGTTGAACAAAGACTGGCTGAAATTGAAAAAGCACAACAGTTCCAAGCAGATCAATATGAATCTTTCCGTAAGCAGGTTGGCAATGTTCTAAGAGTAGAAACAGAGCTACAAAATGAAAATGAGAGGCTTCTAATGAGAATTAAAGATCTTGAAAAGAAGGACGACATCAGAGTGAAGCAACTTGATGATTTAGAGCAGTATGGAAGGAGAGAAATAATTGAAGCTAATGGCATCCCTTGATGTAAGGAAGAAGATTGTGAAGAAATTGTCCTAGACTTGGCGATTAAAGTTGGCGTGGAGCTGGATGCAAATGAAATTGAAGCATGCCATTGTAATTCTTCAAAGAGCGATGCTGCTATCATTGTTAAACTTGGCTCAAGGAAAAACTGACAAGAGTTCTTGACAAGAAGCACGAAAGACAAGTCAAAAAAGATCAATACTACAGATCTTGGTTTCACTGTAGCGCCTGGGCAGATGCTGGAAAGATCTTCATCAACAAAAGCCTTACAAAGCGTAATAAGAATCTCCTCAGATTAACAAAGATCAAGAAAAAGGAGATAGAATTCAAATATGTCTGGATGAGAAACTGGAATATCTTCATGCGCAAAGATGATTTGTCAAAGGTGTTCAAAATTTCATTTGAACAATTTTGAGTAAGAACTTTCATATATCCCTTTTTTTATCAATTTATTCTTATAACTCTTTCTTATTCCGATTTCCACCCTTCTATTTGATAAAAAAACTACCGTAACCTGAAAAATAGCCCAACCTCCTGTTGTCAAAAAATCTGAAGAATCTACTTGCTGCCCTAAATGTCACAGACTAGTTCATGATGACCAAAATTCTTTATTTTGTGATTCATGTAATTCTTGGACTCACCTCAAATGCTCGGGTTTAAGTAAAAAACTATTTCATGAAATCTTGAATAAAGACTATCCCTATTTCTGTCGCATCTGTTTGCATGACGTGTTCCCCTTCAGCAGTTTAGATGATAAAAAGCTAATCAAACAGCAGGGGGGGGTGGAAGCGAAGTTGCGCATGCGTTCTCGTACTGGTTGGAAACGAGGCAAACAGTGCGAGTTGATCAATGTATGGCTGCCAGACGGCCACAAATAGTGTATATTAGAAAATGCAATCTTCAATAATCGCCAGTGTTTCTGTACAAAAAGTGAATTTTATTAAGCAAAAGCAAAGTTTTTAACAAACAAATTGAGATTTCATGCCTATTTGTGTGAATGGATTTTTGCAGAGAGGAAAGACAACTGTCGAGCCCAAGCCAGTCAAGAACCTCGATAGGACGACACGTTCAGTAGGAGAACAAGCCTGCCAGAATCTTAACTAAAAAATTGGTACCAGAAACAATTATTTTTTTCCCAGTTGAGAGTGAAAAGAAGCTTTTTATTGGCATGTGTTTGTTTTTATTGGCTTGCATAAGGCTGAACATCAACTCAGAGTTAGAATCTTTAACTGATTTTGTGGTGGTATTAGGCTAGCTAGACAGTTTGATGACGAAGATGCTTAACGAAAACAATACAATAACACACTGTTAAACGTCAATGAATCAAATGATATTGTATTCTGGATGGTTGAACTTTATAAAGGAAGATCAGATTAATTTCTGTTAATCAACATTATACCCATGCAAACACAAATACAATAATATACAATTTTCTGTGAATATTACTTTGTAAACCTACTACTTTGTAAACCGATTAATTTGTGAATATTAATTTGTAAACAAACATCATATATGTGATAAGTTGAATACACCATATGATAAAAGTCTACTTTTAAGGTCTTTTTGCCTCCTTGTTTCCCTCTGGTACTGTATGCCACTACTGGTTGCTTAAGAATTCTTCATTTGCCAGTCATTATTACTACCTGCAGTATAAAAGAACGGCATTATTAAAATTTTCTGTACAATAACAGGTATAAATGAAGAGCACAAGATTCAGTTCTATGAGCATATGAGCTCCTTGTGATAAATATTGAAGATAAGAGCAAGCTCATTTAAAGATCTGTAGACAAAATTCTTGTATTTTCCTTAATACAGTTAGATTTTCAATCCCACTTGGAATTCAATTTTCAATCCCACTTTGCATTTAATACAAAAATACAAGGAAAGGCTTCTTGTTATTTGATCTTATTTGGTATGTATTTAACAGTGAGTGGGTACAGGGGTAAAAGTTGATATTTTCCTTTCCTCATAAGTGCACCTTTCCTAAGGATTGGTATCCCTTGTGTTGGAAAATAGACAAAGTTCTAACCATCTAGCAAAAATTTGTTCCTACTGGCTTATTTAAAATGAGACATGTGCAAAGATAGGGTAATGAAGGAATTTTTCTTTCCATGTTTGCTTTCTTTATTAAAGTTACAAAAGCCATGAGAACTTAGGCATAACATAGGGCTGACTGTGATAAAATAAGAGTGTGATGGGCCTAAATGTTTAGGCCTCTCCAGTCTCCAAAAGTTCACAGAATTTCACATTTTGTTTGGGCAAATTTAAGATTTACGTTTAACCACTGAAATCTTTCAATTATTTAGAAATAAATTCGGTAATAAATCAAACGCCGTAAAATAAGATGGTTCTGAGGGGAAGGATGTTTCCACTTCCATTGACGACACGTACAGTGTACTGAAGGACCGCAGTTCAGCGTGCCTTCAATAAATCGGCTTTTCGCCATGGCAAACCTGAAAAGTAGGGGTCATAAATACAGCCGAAATGCCTATTTGGAGAGGGGCGCTTCGGGGCGCTTTGAAACTTTTAAATACCTGAAGAATTTATCTTTCAACTCATGCAATCATTGTACAAAGAGCCCCTAAGGAATTTATGAAACAACGCTACAAACTTGGTCCATCTTCTGCGAGATCTCATGGGCGCCATCTTCGCGAAACATGCCTCGCCAGAGGAACGAAGAATAACTCACTGCCTGCCTTTTTGCTGCCTATTTTCCAACAGTACTATGCGACCGTGTCGTTTATAACCACAAATGGTAGAAAATAGTAGTAAATTTAGAAAATAAATGAAGAAAAAGGCAAAACTTACCGATGAAATTTTCGTCATCAACGGCCATCATGGAGAAACTTTCACGGTTCAAAAATGCACTCACTGCGCATGCCCACAACCGCTTCCACCCTCCCCTGATCAAACAGTTTAATCCTGCAAGTGCTAAATCCGTTTCCATGTTTCTTGAATCTCTAAACGGATACGATAGGATCTGTTCTGTCTGTTCTAAATCAATCCGTCTGCTAAACTCCTCCGTTCCTTGCGGCAAATGCCGTCATCTTATACATGAAAAATGTGCAAAATCTCCTAACTGGCATTTCACCCACATGCATAGTCATTTAACGACATGGGCGTGTCCTTTGTGTTGCGTAAAACCATTAACGTCGCTTCCTTTCTTTGAAATGGACGACAATTGCTTGCTAAATCTTACTTTCAACTCAAATTACTCATGTAGATGTAGTTCAACAGCCATAAAATTGTCAGACTATAGCCAATTTGAAAAACTTGAAACTTGCAAATTAACTCTTAAAGATTATGAAGCTTTATTTAGAAACGACATTGATTCTAACATGAACAGCTTTAATCATGAATTTCAGAAATTAATCAGCTCTTCTTCAATTGAAAGTAAGAATACCTCAAGTATTCTCCATACTAATATATCTTCTATTTCTAAAAATATTGAAAATCTTGAAATTCTATTTGAAAATCTTGATCATAATTTTGAAAAAATAGCATTGAGTGAAACGTGGCATAATAATGGGAATGATGAGAAGATAAGACAATTAAGATTTCCAGGGTATAAGAATTTCATCGGTCAAATAGGTAGCAATCTAAAAGGTGGATGTGGTTTCTTAGTAAAAGATCATATTTCCTATCTTTCTAGAAATGACCTAAATAAGTCTTTTAAAAATAACGACTGTGAATATGAAGCTTTCTGGATCAAAGTCTTAAATGAACATAACAAAAATACAATTTATGGGGTAGTCTACAATCACCAAAGGAAAGATTCCTCCCAGCTATTGGATTACCTTCAAACTACCTTTAACAAAATTAATCGTGAAAACAAATTGATCTTTGTCTGCCGAGAATTTAATATTAACCTACTACATCTTGATACATCATCACATGCCGACTCTTTCTTAAATATGATGCTTTCAAACTTTTTTAAACCATTGATTACAAAACCAACTAGAATTGATGACAGATTAGAAGTTACAAATTATCGCCCAATATCAATCTTACCAACCTTTAATAAAATATTTGAAAAAATTATGCATGATAGACTTTCAAAGTTTTTAAAAAAGTATAGTATAATTTTTCGTCATCAAGTTGGATTTCAAAAAAACAAATCCACCTCTTTAGCAATACTTAATTTATACAACCAGTTTACCAATGCTTTCGAAAATAAACATTTTTCTTGTTACATATTTTTAGATCTTGCAAAAGCTTTCACATTGTTGATCACTCGATCTTGTTAAGTAAATTAGAGCATTATGGCATTCGAGGAACTGCATTAAATTGGTTTAAATCCTACCTTTCCAATAGATGGCAAAAAGTCAGTATCAATGGCGTTTTATCAGAGGCACGTAATATAACTTATGGTGTTCCACAAGGTAGTGTATTAGGCCCTCTTCTATTTCTCATATACATTAACGACATGCCATTATCATCCAAAGTCTTCAAATTTCATCTGCTTGCTGACGATACAAGCATTTTCTTTTCTCATAAAGATCTAATTTCTCTGGAATGTACATTAAACAAGGAACTTGTTGGAGTTTCCAATTGGCTCTCTGGAAATAGACTAACTCTCAACATTGAAAAATCTAACATACTAATCATAACTCCAAAAGAACACAAAAAGAACAAGAATGGTTAATATAAAAATAAATTATACCACATTACTTGTAAAAGGTAACATTAAATATCTCGGAGTCTTGATTGATAATAAACTAAACTGGAAACAACACATTCAGCATGTAAACATGAAAATATCAAAAGGCATCGGTATTCTTGCTAAAATGCGACATTTTCTTCCTTCAAGTACACTACGCAATCTGTATCATGCTTTTATTGCCCCACACATTACTTATGTACTTACCACATGGGAAGTGCATCCAAATCACATCTTGATAAACTTTGCAGTAATTTGAAAAAGGCAGTTATGTGCTTCAAAAAATCCACAGCCAGTTCAAAACCTTTATTCTCACAGCTTGGTATCTTAAACTTTGAAGATTCATATACAATAGAATGTGCAAAATTCATGTACGATATTGAGAACTTCAATCACCCACAACTCTTTTGCAACCTATTTCAAAAAATCACCTCTAGACACAATTATAACACTCGGCAAGCTACTCAAAATCTATTCTCTTTTCATTCAGTGAGAACTTATGTAAGGAAAAATGCTATAACTTTCAAAGGCATTAAAATCTGGAATAATATACCTTACAGTATTAGAATTAAATCCTCTAAAAAGATTTTTGGCAAGCATTTTCGTAAATACCTGCTACACAACTATGCTAATGTCAGCTGAACTTTCCATATTTCTTCAATGGACGAAAGCTACACATGGTTGCTTACCCTTATCTACTATGAAACTATCATTACTGTGTCCAACGTTTTTTCCTTCTTTCTTTGTCTGCATTATTTTTATTTTTGTTATTATTTATTATTATTTTCTTTTCTTCCTCTTATTCTCCATTTCTTTTATAGTAAATTGTTATTATTTTTTTCAATCGCTCATTGTTATTGTTACTGTTATTAAAATATGTAAATCAATTCAGTTATGTGATATTTAAATGTGAATAGGGCACTGGGCTCGATAACCATTTTTGGTTCTACTCAGTGTCCTAGGCAACAACGGCTTGTATGTAATATCATTATTGTTTAAAATGTGGTGTAATTTCTCCAATTGTATAATTGGTAAACACTAATTTGTAATCTTATTGCTGAATATAAATGAATTGAATTGAAATTGAATTGAATTCTTTTAGGGAAAGCTGCTCTTTTTCCTTTGTGAAGCTAGGTTTGATGAGTTCAACACCACACCCTGCTGCTTATTCATCAAATAGTGTGAAGCGCCGGTCTGCAAGTATTTGATCTCCTGGATGATGATACCAGAAGCTTAATAAACCACTTTCTTTTACCAACTCTGTGTCAGACAATCTTCCTCCACATGCTTTAGATACAAAGAATATAGATCTTAGTGGAATGCAGGGAATTAGAAATTTAACAGTTGAGTGGTTTTTGTAATTTGAATAAACTTTTGCTCTTTCTTTTAAATTTCAAGGATGATCAATGAATATTTCAATGCAGTATATAATAACTGTCATCTTTGGGAAATAATGTCAGAAGATAGAAGGCAGTGTTCTGTTACCTGCTTCATGATCTGGCCAGTGAATTAAAAATGACAATACAACAGATTGACCCAACGCTTCAATATGCTTGAAGTGGTGCTGCGAGGCAGGTGAAGTGATCTGCTTGAAACTCAAAATGAACACCAAAGCGCAATTTTACCAAAGTTAATAGAGATTGATCTTTGTAATCTAGCTTACTTCTGCAGGTTTTTGGCAAACATGGCAAAAGAGATTTATTCTTTCCAACACCAGTGTAGTACATGAACTTTGATTCATTTTTGAGGGACAACCCTTCATATGTCAAATGCCTGCTTTTTAATGCTTTTACTTCCTCTCTTGCTTTGTCTCACTCTTTTTGCAACATGAGCATCTATGCTCATGCTCATGTTTGCATCTAGCACTTGCTCGGATAACTCTTCTGGTATTAGGTCAGACTCAGGTATGTCAATTGACTCATTCTCCGGCTGATCTAATTCTGACCCTGCAAGTAGTTGTTCAAGTGTTGTTTCCTTAGTTTCTTCGGTTCTTTTCAGTCTCTTGATTCTGGATTCATATCTGTCAAGCTTATTTCTGTGTTTGCTTGGACTTTTCTGGCAGAAGTTGAATATGGAGGGTACATGGTCTGGATGTGTTGGCTCATCTTTGACAGGTTTACCTGATAAATAGGAAGTGGGGTAAAATTATACTTCATATAGATAAGAAAAGTCTAGCTTTGTGGATTCTACCTTTCTTCTCTGCACTTAATAATAATGAATTAAATCTTCCTTACCTGTTATAAATTGCTTTTCACACAAGTAAACTTTTAATCTTTCCACACAAGTTGGGTTCCAAGGTGAACCAATTTTATTTATTCGTTTACAGGCCTGAATCCACTTTGTTGTGTTTGCACAGCCATATGCAGCACAACTATTAACCATATTGTTTTGTTGTGTATTCTACAATTTAAGATAACTGTTATAAGAATATCCAACTTGATTTATTATTGTTTTGTTACCTATTCTCAAGCCTTCCAGTGAACCTTCAGTGTAAATGTTCATGTGCCAAAAGTTTCTTTCCCTGCAGTAATTGTTGCATGGCAACAAAAGACATGCGTGCGCAAGTAGGAATCCAGAATACCACATTATAGAAGCACTTACCAAATTAACATAAAACAATGCTCGAATGTGAATGCAGTGTGCAAGAAAACCTTTGAAACTCGAAATAGCAAATTTGCGATCTATCACAAGGCATGAAAGAATACTGATGGAACGTATCTTCGCTGGTGGTAAACTTAGATAAATTCTACATAACATATCAACAAATCCTCAAAAATCCCATGAATCCTAAACAAGGAAATCATTAATTTTAATTAGAGTTTATTTCCGATATATCTCAGCAACGTTGTCTTCACTTCATAAACACGAGAATAATTTACATTTAATTTCCTGTAGATTACAAGACATAGTAGAGAAATCAGATTAGTCTTAAAATATTTCTATTGCTTACATAGAATTATTAATAAAATCTGCCCCCATGCCTCCAGCGCCCCTTGCTATACCATCAAATTGAAGAATGGAAGTATTTCTTTCAGACTGAGCAACCATAGTAAATAGAAAGGGACTGGTTAGGAAAGCCATTCTTTTGAAATTGTGATGTTTTTGTCCTCTTTTTTTGCTATCAAGTGACAGCAAACCGGTAAGGTAAGATGACCTAGGCATTCGTAATGTGAATCATTACTGTTCATCATCCAAAATGCCAGATGAAAATTGTGGTTTCTTTGGATGTTCAAACAATCGAACAAATGATTTAAGTAGAAGACTAGCCCTTGCTCGTCTAAGACTACCGCCTCATGAGGACCACCACCTCCCATGAACTCCGCCAATAACAAATTCCACCTGAAAGACACTGTGGATTGAGGTGGCTATATTTGATGTTAATCTACATCTTGATGTTAATGTTAATATTATTCTAGTCTTAATCTTAGTCTTCAACATAAATGGAATCTTAATCTTAACTTCTACCAGAATTTGAATCTTAACCTTAATCTTTAGGAAATATTGATGTCTTGCTGATTCCTAAAATTTGCTGCATGTGTTTATCCTCAACTTCCAAGAGCAATCCAACGAAGCTGTTTTCTTGATAAGTTTTACGTATCAGAGACACGGAGTCAGAAAAGAGATGTTATACGCTTTTCATAATTTTCTGAACTAACCATTTCTAACTATTTACAACTAAATAAAGTAAAAACAAGGAAGTAAATTTACGTAAATGCAAATGAGATTCTAACGTAAAGAGGAAAAGACCAGGCTGCGTAGGATAACATTACATAGGAGGAAATATACATAAATTACGAGAAGTAGGAAATATGACGTCAATACTACAGTTGACATCCGCTATCTCAAACTCTCCATGAAAATAGAAATTGTTCAAGATAGCGAATGTTCGAAATAACGTATGCTCCATAGAATTATACAAATTTATAGTTTTTAAGTCAGAAAAGGAGCCGCTATTAAATTTAAGGTTACTGATCCCAAATTTCATCAAACAAGTTTGGTAGTTTTTACATAGGAGTCAAAGCTCATCTGCTTTCATCCCTACTATTGGTGAAATTGAGACAATGACAATTCAGCACATCTCAAAGAGAGCAGCTTCATCTATTGTATACATGGGTAGCATATCTCTTAGCTGCTGCCATTCCCACTCCGCTAATTGAAATTATACATATTTTCAGCCTGTCTCTCTATCCAGTTCAGCAGAAAATTTGGCAAAGTTCGAGATAAAGAGCATGTTTTCCTCCATGAGAAATCGAAAATGGTTTGAGACAGTGAATGTTCGAGATAACGGGTTTGAGATAGTGGATGATTTTTCTATACAAACCCTTATACCAAAACGAGGGGAAATAGAAAATTGTTCGAGATAGCAGGCAGTCAAGATAGCGGATGTTAACTATAGCTGGATAACAGAGATGATTCAATGCCTGAATGAGGAAAGAGGAAAAATTGTAGAATGAATGAGCTGTTGGGAAGTAAACAAGAGAAGGCCTAAAATTGAGAGTTTAATTTCATTACAAATCTTAATCTAAATGTTAATTTTAATCTTAATCTGTATGTGAATCTGAATCTGAATCTTAATTCTAATGTTAATCTGAATCTTAAGCTTAATCTCAATCTTTGTTAAACTTGAACTTCATTTAAATATTAGTCTTAATCTTTGTTAATCTTGGTCTAAGTATCAGTCTCAAACTTAAAGTTCATTTTCAAATCAGTCTTAATCTGAACCTTTATGTTAATCTTGATGTAAATCTGAAATAACGTTGGAACTTAAAGTAGATATTAAGCCACATGCAATAATGTCAATGTCAAAACTTATCATCATATTAATTCATTTTAATACTCTTAGAGGCCAAATAAACGTCCCCCATTGATTAATTTGAGTTTTCCCCCACCCCTGGACTTTGTTAAGACCCCCCATGCATTGAGTTTTTGAAAAATTTCCCACCCCCTTTTTTGCCCCCCCCCATTTATTTGGCACCTAAGAGTATAAGCCTTAATGATCAAAAAGATATGAGAGAAATGTTGAGAGATAAATTGAAAATAAATTTATAATTGAAAAGATATGAGAAAAAATGGATCTAAAGATTTGAATCATTCCAAAAAATCTTCTAATTTTGTTGAAGTGACTTTAAGACATTGAAAAGAATTGTCAACTATTTAACTCACAAAAAACAAAAACACCAAAAATTTCCCAAGGAGGAGAATTGAACTCCAGCCATTCTAGGTAGGAGGCAAGCATTCAACTACTCGGCCACACAGCAGCTTGCTTGGGCGAATCTCCTAGTGCTCCTAATATTCATGGAAGAGAACAACAAAACACGAAAAAGAACTAATGTCTAACGAACTTTAATATTACACCAAAAGCAAATTTTAGTTTCCTCAGCCTTTGGAAAAAATTTTCACCACAAAAACAAGAGAAAGAGAATATTTCGAAAGGAAAAGATTTTCTCCTTAGGGGAGTCGAACTCCCGACTCAGACTCTGCATCGCTGCTCACGAAACATGTGGCCTTACCAAGCATGCTATCCTGCCTTGTTGCGATTCAGCGATAATCCTCCTACAGAAAACAATCGGGCGATGGTTAAAACAGGCACCAATAACGCACATCAAAGACTGCTTAGCCCAAATTACCCCAGAAACCATGCCTACCCCACAGGCGGCAGGGCAAGGTGCAGGTTGTAAAAGTGAGTTACTTATCCCTTCGGAGGAATGAAGGTAAGAAAATCGGTTGCCATGGCACTTACCATTTTAATATTAGAGAGAAGCAAAGACTCATCGATTTCAAAAATATTGTATTTCCAAATTATTAACTACGAGAAATGAATCGATTTGAGTTGTTTGTTGCACGCTTATTATGGACATTGATGTTGATACACAGTTCAAGAATAACAAGTTCTACCTTTGTGAAGTGCATTTCAATCCTGAGGATATGGAAGAATTCCCCACGCCTAAAATACTTAACACTCGGTCAATCTGCCCACAATATTACCAGAAGGAACCACGGCAACCAATTCTCCGGTGCGATCTGCAGGGTGTAGGAACATCTATTAAACGGAAATTCTTGTACACATCTTTTCTAAAATTTATTGAAGCTGTTGAATCTTTAAAGATCAATCCCTAATCAAATTTTAAAAGGCAACCATTGAAATCAGTCCCCATATGAAGCTCATGTGGGAAGAACAACAAAGACAGAAAATCAATAAAATAAAAGATTTGCAATTTAGATCTATGTAAGTGAAAATAATCGACAGGCAAGACTTAATTATTCCATCTATTGGAATGGACCTTGAAGCTGGTTTTGCAAGCTGCCAAAAATTCTTCTCCGCTAACTCAATGATATCAACTAACTTTGTTGAAGGGGTCCACAAACCACCTCTATCCATACTGGCAATGAAAACATTTTCTTCACTTTCAATGTGAAGTGGTTTTGAAAAAAGTGATTTCATTTCTTCTTGCTATGGCTTTTGTCTCTTGTTGAAAGCAGCCTTTTTTGTAAATTTGCCTCAAAATCAAACCAGCGACATATGCTAATTGTCCACACTCCTCTTCCTTTAGCCCATTAGTCGGCCCTATTGCAGCTGAAGTTTCCATGGGCTCAAGAATTTGCAATGTTACATGGTACAGGATCGCCCCTATTAGTTTTGCCAAGGTCATCAAAAGAAAAGAAATTGGCATCTTCAAAAAGCTTATGATTTCACGATGAACTAACTGACAGATGCTGTAGTGGCTGGCTTCTGCTAACGAATCTCTGTGGTTTCTTTATCCAGCTTTTTATGTATTAACATTGGCACTTCCAATAGCAATAAGAGAATGCTTATGTTGCAAAATTTTCTACACAATTCTCAGACATTGCTACGGCAAATGTGTGGGCACAATTGACCTGGTGCCCAAAATGTAAACACTCCATGTTGCACATTCTTTCACCTGATACTCTCTTCGTTGTAACCATGTGCTGTTGTTGAATTGTTTAAGATTTGACAAAACCCTTGCTATCCTAAAGGCCAGGTAGAACCTCCATGTTCAGTGCCTTGCTTACTGTTGCCCGAATGTTCTGTAATTAAAGATATGGTTTTGCATTAGTTATTAGGAAAATAGAATCTTTGTGGATTCCAGAGGGTTTTTGACTTGGTGTACTCTGTGTTTCAATCTTCCCATAAGCTATGGATAAATTTAATGGATCAAGTTTACAGTTTTTGCCAGCTTTTGATGTCAGTGTTTATGCACTCTTCTTTATTAGTAGTAAAAAGACATCTGCATTGGCAACACTCGCTTTTTCGACCATTCCTTGCAAAAAATGGTATCTGAATGGATTTGCTTTGTATACCTCAAAGTAATGGGAAAATATATGAAGGCGATCATCTTTAACACCATGCTGCTGTCAGCCTCTCCAATATTTTATCCAATTTATCGGGTAACAAGCTAAATGCAAGGACATATGAAACTTCTTCTCCAAATATCTGGCCAAACATTGTCTATTCCAGGTTGGAATCATTTATCAAGTCTCGCAGTTTTGCAGTTGAGCAAGGCAAAAGGGGTGCTTCAGAAAAGGGAATGCATCCGTTGTTTGACAGTGCCTTCACCCTGCTGTATTCGATCACCTAAATGTTTCCAGGAAGTCCTGGGCACACTTACAGCATTGCATCGAAGGGAATCTTTGTTGCCTTCTCAATCTTGAAATGACAGAGGAAAACAGGTCTAAGCATTGCATTTGGCACTTTCTTAAGCAGGAAGAGAAATATTCTTGTATGCACCAGCAAGGGCATAGAAAGGTGGCTGTTTCAAAAGCTCAAAATTAAGATAGAAAAAACAAGTGGAGACTTGAAATCACCTTTCTTTGTGCAACAGTAATTTACTATTTTGTCATTAAAAAGAGCAATGGAATATGGATGCCCATCTCTCTTTATTACACTCTTACCCTCCCCTATCAGGGTCAAGACTTTGGTGGTTCTGGCTATCAACTTGGTACCAGTTCTTGCGTACTGTTTACAAAATTTTCATATTCTGCTTGATATTGTCTCTTACATTCTTAGAGACTATTGAACCCTTACCTGGCTTTATAAGTCTGTATTTTTCTTCAAAACAGTAGGAAATAAGCACAAAACCAGTGGATTTTAGATATGAAGTTTTACCACAGTACCAGATTAGCCTTGGCAAGAGAAGATTCTTTCTTCCATTAGGGGATGCCATAGAACTAACCTCCCCAGACTCTAGCGAAAATTCAGCGATGGTAGACAGTCACATGGGACCCCTGAAGGCAATAAATTCTTGGAAGAAAGAATCCTGTCTTGCCAAGGCTTATCTGGTACTGTGGTAAAACTGGCTACCTGTGTAGCAGGCTTAAAGTTAAAAAGCGATCATATTCACGATCATCACCATCTTAATCATAATCATCACCAGCACCATCATCATCATCATCATCATCAGCATCATGTCATCAAAATCATCATGGTCACCATCACCATTGTCATTATCACGATCATAAGTATGTCATCAAAATAATGATAATCATCATCATCATCATCATCACAATCATCACAATTGCAATCATCATCATCACCACATCATTGTGAGCAGGTGATATACATGGAGGTGAGTGATATCTCTGGCTGTGTTTTGTCTACTTGTGAACTATAAAGTTAGAAAATGTTGATGACCTTTCTACACTTAATCCTATCTTTATGAAAAATTACTCATAGGTAAACTCGGTATTCCTTCCTTTTCTCCTATCCAACAGAACACTCCGAAACTTAAATTTAAATGTCCTTCGTTAAAAAAATATTCTACTCACTAAATGTCGACTTTTTTATGTTTAAACTCTGACTTTTTAAAGAAAGCAAAAAAAAATTTAGGCCTTTTAATTTCATTATGTGTTTGTTTTCCTTGCGTGTACAGTGCTTTAAATTGTTCAGCTGCGTTATCAGTGGAAAAATATTAGACGCAACTGAGAGCAAAACACAACTCTTACCTTGGCGATTTATGGAGCTTATCAAGCAAGAACTCTTCTTGAAACCCAACAAAATATCGGTGAGGTTTCAAAGTGAATCAGTGTCATTTGACTTTGGAGAATGTGAGAAATATATTTCCTCAGAGCAGAAGAAAATCCAAAGACAGGACAAAAGAGTCAGGATGCGTGATAAATCATGAGAAATATTTGTGGAATCATCAGCAAAAATATTATCCATCTTTTTGAAGAAATTTTAGGAGACATTTACAGCAAGACTTCTGAGTAACAAAATCGAGTAGTTTTGCATATGTCCTCCATTGAAATACTGAAATAATTTTAGGCTGAGTGCCAGCTCAACAACATAAACAACCAACTAAGAAAAAAACTTCTGCAGGACAAAAGAATCCCTGTGCATTCAGTGAAAGGAACATAATAGATGACCACCATTAAAATCAAAACTTTTTCGAGCCAAGAGAAAATCAAAATGTTAACCAACTTTCAGGTTTCCAAATGCTTAGCGAAATCTTCAAACAGTGTCCTGCCAGAAGCAGGATCAATTAAGAAAAAAAGCACATATCTTGGTGGCCCAGGGAAAAAGCCTTTCTCATGTAATTCTTTTGTAACAGGGCAACTCATTTGCATAATAAGAATATTAGTAATAGAGACTAGCCCTTGCCCTTCTAAGACCACCCCCTCGTAAGATCTCCACCTCGACGACCTCTGCTTCTCTACTTAGCTCCTAGTCTATAATCTTTAGTATTTATCCTTGGTCCTAGTCCAGGCTCCCTTTTTCTGGTGCCAATCTCAGTTCTGATCCCCCGCTTAAGTCCAAGGTGCTTAGTCCACAAGGATGTTCCTAAGTTTCAAATTTGTCAGTGTACAGCAGTTGTCTTTCTCTATAGTCTGTCCTTTAATCCTGACATAACCAATCGCCTTCAGTCCCATTCCTTGGTCCTGTTCTTCAGTCTTGTTACTATTCACATCTTCCATCCCACTCCTTGGTCCTCTTCCTTAGTCTTGCTAATGTTCTTGTTTTTTAGTCCCGAAATTATTCATATTTATCATTCCCTTTCCTAATCCTATTCCTTGGTCTTGTTCCTCAGTCTTGTTATTGTTCATGTTGTTGTGGATATTTACACCGCTTTTTTACAGGGTCTGAAATAATGGCCTTGGCTCTTCGAGTAATCAATAAAAAGAACAAACAAGACATAAAATGAGAAAGAAACGACTGAATTAACGATAATAATATGATATCTTTACAAATGCTTGAATACTATCGAATCTATGATGAACACGACTGCGAATATCCATGAAAACTAAAAAACTCAAAAAGTGAGATGATTAAAACAAGATAATTTGACAAACACGTGACATGGAACAGGACACACGGATACAAGGACATACCTATTTACAACACACTCCCCCCTGATTGACAAAGTCAATCAAGAGGTTTGTAGTTACTAACTGTTCAAGTCTAAAGAGTTAATATTTTAATCTGAGTTTATTCTAAAGAGCCAGTCTTGTCTGGAACATCTTCTTCTGCGATAAAACATAATTTTGGTTCATTTTCACCAGAATCATCAATGTTATTGTCACTATGATCTTCAGCTATAATGGGTCCAAGAATTTCCGATTGATAAAGCTTCTTTATAGGACGATTAATTTTTATCTGCTTTTCGGATTTACCTGATGTAAAAACTTTGGCTGCACAAATTTCTCCGTCTTTTCCGGTTATCAATTTTGTTACCTTTCCTAAAATCCATCGTTGACAAGGTATTTTTTTTAATGAACTGTAACGATTTTGTTAATTTCCGGTACACGTTTAGGTAAGCGTGATTTTCCTTGAAAATGTTCTCGTAAAAGTGTACAGTGTTTCTAATTCTCTTTGTTGCTTTTCAAAGATGTTTTTGAACGATTCGAGCTTTGGTTTATTTTCTGCTGGCGCTTCTATTCCAACAGGCGGTAAAAATTCCTTTGACTTTGTGATCGTGTTGTTCACAACTAGCCTATGTCCATTTTTTGTTTTTCTTTTCTTCTTTAATGCTTCTGCCATTTTGTTCCATTCCCGGGTCATGGCACCATGTTGTGGATATTTACACTGCCTTTTTTACAGGGTCTGAAATAATGGCCTTTGCTCTTCGAGTAAAAAGAACAAACAAGACATAAAATGAGAAAGAAACAACTGAATTAACGATAATAATATGATATCTTGATGAACGCTTGAATACTATGTAATCTATGATGAACACAAATGTGAATATCCATAAAAACTAAAAAACTCAAAAAGTGAGATGATTACAACAAGATAGTTTGACAAACACGTGACATAGAACAGAGCACATGGATACGAGGACATACATATTTACAACACATGTTCCTTAGTCCTGAATTGGTCTTCAGTTCCATTCTTTGGTCTTGTTCCTCAATCTTGTTATTGTTCATGTTCCTTAGTCCTGAAATTATTCATGGTCTTCAGTCCCGTTCCTAGGTCCTGTTTGTCAGTCTTGTTATTGCTTATGTTCCTTAGTCCTGAAATTGTTCATGGTCTTCAGTCCCATTCCTTGGTCCTATTACCCAGTCATGTGTTCACGTTCCTTAGTCTGGAAATTGCTTGTGGTATTCAATCACATACTTTGGTCCTGTTTCTCAGTCTTGTTATTGTTCATTTGCTGCAGTTCTGTTCCTTTTCGATTTCCTTGGCCCAGTTCGTTGCTCGCGTTTTTATGCTGCGAAAAAAATTTTACCTTTCTAGCTGTCCTTGTTTCTTTTTCTTTGAAAGGATCCCCTAAAGATCCATAATAGAAAAGGTAGCAATATAATAGATCAAAGCCTATTACTAAAAGCAGGAACGGGGAATATCAGCGAGAACGGGCGGGAATCACCGGGAACGTGCGGGAACGAGCGGGAATCAGCGGGAACTGGCGGGAACGAGCGGGAATGACCGGGAATCAGCAGGAACGAGCGGGAATCAGCGGGAACAAGCAGGAATGACCGGGAATCAGTGGGAACGAGTGGGAATGACCGGTAATCAGCTGGAATGGGCGGGAACGAGCGGGAATGACCGGGAACGAGCGGGAATGACCGGGAATCAGCGGGAACAAGCGAGAACGAGTGGGAAGGAGCGGGAATCACCGGGAATCAGCGGGAACGGGCAGGAATCAGCGGGAACGGAGGGTTCTAAGAGTCACAGAAGATCGAAAAATAAATATTAAATGACAAAGATTTATAAGCTTAATGCCTGTCAAATCGAATCGTCATCTTCAAATACTAATTAGGAAAAAAGAAGAAATTAAAAATATCACTAAATTTACTTTAAAATTTTAAAATCGAAAACAAAAATGCAAAAATTTTAGGATTGGAAAACAACAATATTTTGATAACAAACGTTTACATGTGCGTAAACACGAGATCTTGAAGTGGAGTAAATGAAGTGGAGTAAACTCGCCTACCGGAAGCAGCGGGAAGCCGAGTAACTTTAACTTCTGTAAACTTGTGACACAACAAAAAGGTTTTAATTGATTCATGATTTTTGCCTCAATTAGAGATATTCCAACTTGAGAACAAAAACATACCTATTTACCTAATGAAAAATGAAAACAAAATCTTCTTGGAAATTTCAGGACAATTCGTGATCGTAATTGAATTTAATATTTGGAATTTATTACGTAGTTTAACTTAACATTCTTGAGTTTGTTGTGCAGAAAGTACACTTTTTTTCTTTTTTTCTATAAGAAACTTTGCTCTTGAAACATTTGGTAGCGTTTCTTATGTTAAATAAAAATCCCCAAATTTTGTGAATTTGAAAAAAGATTTTATGAATATGTTTCGGGGGCTTTCGAACACTACAGTTCCTGAAGAAAGAATTACAACAGTACAGAAACGTAAAATCAGTAAAATGTTGTAGAATTTAGAATTTGAAGTCTACGAATGTGTTTGGTACCTATTTTAGTACAAGAAGACATCGTAATTATAGGCCTTTTATTTTGGTTCGGTTCAGGCTAGGCTATGCATTCATTCATTTTCAACTTCTCATACTTCCTTCCGCTAAACTTGGCACAACTTTGCATTCCTATGATCACAAAATCACCTTTTTGCAGCAATCCCCCTTGTATTACACAGGTCATTCCTGCGCTACTCGTACTCTAATTGCACATTCCCTTATTTTTCCACCGAGGGGCAAATAACTTTCCTTATGACTGGACGAGATTTTTGGGATTTTCACAAAAGAACAATTGCATTTCCTGAAAATTATTAAAGGATTTTCAAAATAACAATAGCCTTTTTCAAAAAGTGGACGAGATTTTTTTGAGTGATTTTTAAATATAGATAAAACTAGTTTTATCGAAGTTAATAGTAATACGGAGGATTTTGCATGCTGCTCTCAAGAGACGCATTCATGGCAGATTTCATGCGTCGCCTTCACGTGGCTACGAGACTTTCTAGGTATAAAAGAGCAGATATTGCTCAGTTGGGTTGCGCGTTTCGTTCGCTTTGGTGGTAGCATAAGATTTTTTGCCCCTCCCTCCCTTCCCTGGAACACGAAGTCCTTTTTTGGTATGGTTTTTTCTTGTTGTAAGTTTGTTCTTACAGCCTGTACTGTGGTTCGGGAATTTCACAATTCTTTACACAATAACCTATTGCAAATATTGTCATTAATGCTGATTAGCTTTGAGGATCTTTTCAGGTGCAGAAGATGCTGAGCCATGGTGCAATCCTCCAACCGTCCCTGATGATTTATGACCTACATGATACGATATGTCAAATGGTCAATATAATGAGGGGACCCAGTCTTTCAATAATTGATTGATTTTGTATTTTATAAATCACCGTAAAGTGTTCTCTTGGTTTTCTCTGGTGTTTACCTGGCTAGGAGTATTCAACTATTAAAGTAAATTTAGTGATATTTTCAATTTCTTCTTTTTTCCTAATTAGTATTTGAAAATGATGATTCGATTTGGCAGGCATTAAGCTTATAAATCATTGTCATTTAATATTTATTTTTCGATCTTTTGTGACTCTTAGAACCCTCCGTTCCTGCTGATTCCCGGTCATTCCCGCTCGTTCCCGCCCACTCCCGCTGATTCCCGGTCGTTCCCGCTGATTCCCGGTCATTCCGCTCGTTCCCGCGGATTCCCACTCGTTCCCGCCCGTTCCCGCTCGTTCCCGCCCACTTCCGCTGATTCCCGCTGATTCCCGGTCATTCCCGCTCGTTCCCGCGGATTCCCACTCGTTCCCGCCCGTTCCCACTCGTTCCCGCCCGTTCCCGCTGATTCCCGGTCATTCCCGCTCGTTCCCGCCCGTTCCTGCTGATTCCCGCTCGTTCCCGCTGATTCCCGGTCATTCCCGCTCGTTCCCGCTGATTCCCGCTTGTTCCCGCTGATTCCCGGTCATTCCCGCTCGTTCCCGCTGATTTCTGGTCATTCCCGCTCATTTCCGCCCGTTCCCGCCCGTTCCCGCTCGTTCCCGTGCGTTCCCGCACATTCCCGGTGATTCCCGCTCGTTCCCGCTGATATTCTCCGTTCCTGCTTTTAGTAATAGCCATAGATCAAGGGCATGTGGTGCGCCATTCCTGTCAAAATGCCCTTTTATTTTTAATGGTCATTTATTTATTTTTATGCTCATTTATTTATTTTTTATGGCCATTTACTTATTTTTCATGGTCATTTATTTTTTATGGTTATTAAATTAGTCTTTTTTCAGTATGGTTTTTACGAACTCTTTATGTATGGCAATTAAAGTATTATATTCGCAATTCCACAAATCTCACTGAGAAAGGGAAACGGCCTGCAGTTCCACGTGAGAGGCATGTCGCTCACAGAACCAGCAGGCAGAGCGCTTGCAGCAATACATGATCTAACTCAGACATCGAACAGATGGCTGCTGCATCACGCCGGATCCAGCCTAATGTGCCAGAAAGGTTTGTGGCGCAGTCACTTGCCAGATTGTTTCCAACATTTGGCTCTGCAATGACACAGCAGAGAGAGAGAAGCATTTCAGTTTCACCTGTTGGCCCTGCTGAGAAAAGAAAAAAGGAAGCAGGGAAGGCCTATATCGGATGTTGTGTACAAAGACTTGGTTTTATGTCCTTATGGTACAGAGGACGTGCCAACCCATAAGAAAGGGTTGTCCTTGAACAAGAGGCTCGGGTTATACACGAATTTCCTTTCCAAGGATCTTGAACAGCGTCAGAGCTACGTTACGAAATTGAAAAGCATTTGCCTGTGGAACGAAGAATATTTGAGTTTGTGAATGTAAGCCCACACCATCCAACTTGCTTGCGTGTCTAGGGATTCAGATTCAGACTCACGTTGTCAATCAGATTCTTGTACACAATAATATTTCGCAATAGATGCATCTCTGTTTCTAGATTCTAAAGAGTACAACAATCCTATTACAACTGTATTTGACAACATATCAACCTGTTCCAGGCATCATTTTTTATTTTCTAACCTTAAGCACTTTTTCTAAAAAGATATTTGGTTTGGTTGATTCAGAATGGAAAGCAACTGATGTGTAATTAAAAACAATCCCCATGAATGTATTTATTTTGAGTCCTCTGCCCCCTTTCTTTCCTCTCCTATTGTTTTCACCACCATGCTGCTTATGTGGACCTCTTATTTGCTATGAACCTATGGGTAACCATCATAGTTACTCTGCAGCCCTTTTTATTTACATTCTTTTAATCTGTAACTCTCTTTTGTGTCCATACCATCTTTATCGGGCCTTCCAGTGGTATCACATTACATACTATGAGCTATGGACATATTAATTATACTAAAATGAAATTTATGTTTTGGCTCACTTATTGTTCCAAATATGGCATCTGGTGTTGAAATAAGTGGTGAAGTGCTGTTGAAGTTGTCTGGAAAAGGTGCTGTTTATGTCCGACAGTTATTTCCAGAAGTAGATGAAAATGGCGATTCTGATTCTGATTTTATGAATCCTGCATTTGAATTTATGTCTTCTGGTGAAAACACAAGTACACCAAAAGACGATGACCACCAGGTACTGTCTCCTTCAAGAAGAAGTAATTTCAACCATCATCAAAATAGACACAATGAGCAGCATCAGAATGAGCAAGCATCCTACACACAGCAAGTATCATCTACCATATCTACACATTCTGTTGATACGATGGGACCCAGTGCCGATTAAACTGACATTCAATTCAATTACTTTCCCACAGGAGCACCACCCTTTCTTAATGCTGCACAGTCATCTGTAAACCCACTTACTACATTGTTATCCACAGATGCTTCTGAAGATTCCATCACATAACTTAGCATAGAAACATCAGATGATGCCGCTGATGCTATGACAACTATGTATGAGCCAAAACTTGTCAAAATAAGAAGTCATTTCAGACAAGATATGCTTACAGTGTTTGAGGATGATTCAATAATCAGAAGGTGACTAGTTGTCACGTTTATCAATCAATATGGAAAAGAGGAAAGAGGTGTTGGAACAGGTGTTGTTCAGGAGGCTTTTTCATTGTTTTGGAAAGATGCTTATGAATCATTGATGGTTGGTGAATCAGCAAGTGTACCTTTCATCCGGCATGAAATGAATCTGGCCAAATGGGCATCTCTTGGAAGAATTCTTCTGAAAGGTTATCTGCCAGAGAACTATTGGCCTTTGAAACTACGTTAGGTCTTCATGTCCGTTTTTCTGCTTGGGGAGGGTGCAGTTACAGATGATTTAATCTTTGATTCATTCAAGATTTTCTTGTTTCTTGTCACATTCTGAATCCAATCTTGTCCAAAGCCTCAAAGAAGGTAAAGCATCTTTGGAGGACGAAGATACCATGGATTTCTTTTCCACATTTGAATGCAAGCGACTTGTCACAATTGAAAACCTAAGTAATATCTTGGTTGAGATTGGGCACAAGGAGCTAATTCAGAAGCCTCAATACATTGCTAAATGCTGGCAAGCAATAAAGAATCGATTGCTTACTGCTATAGGAAGCATGGGATCTCTCAGGGGTTTATATGATAAGATGAAGCCATCTTCAAAAAAGGTGGTGGAAATGCTTACAGCTGATGTAAGTGTACCAGCACAGGCAGAGGTGTTTGCCTATCTAAAAAGGTTTGTTAAAGGGATGGATGATGCCACATTGGGCAAGTTTCTGCGCTTTGCACAGGTGCTGACATTCTCCTTGGAGAAGAAATCAAAGTCACATTTATTCACACACCAAGGGCTGGTAGACGTCCAGTAGCCAACACATGCAGTTGCATCTCAGAGCTACCATCTACTTACTCTAGTTTTGTTGAATTCAGAGAAGAATTCACAAATATATTCAACGTTGAAAGCTGGGGCATGGACATAGTACGAGATGCTTTTTATATTCCTCATTTTAAACGTACCAGTTAGTTATCTTCTGTTAGTCAGCTATTTATTTCAATTTGCTATGTTCTGTTATTTGGCTATTTATTCAGCTGTTAGATGCAAAGTTGCATGCTTTTTTAAAAGAATACCATATTATCGTGCCTTTTAGCTTCCACATTCTTAAACATTTAGACAAAAAGAAATATAGTCAAATGTCTTATTTGCTGTTCATTTTCTGTACTTTTGCCTTTCTTTCTGGATTATTTCACAAAAGCTTAATTGTCTTAAAAACCGTGATATAAACCCTGAAGGACAGAAAATATTTCCCTGATGTTTGCGCCTGACTATTATTCATAATTACGTCTTACACTTAACATTTTTAATAGAAACTCTCTTCTTATACAATAAAGCGTGTATTCATAGAAAAGAAGAGTATGCTTACAAAAGTTGGAAGTACATATCTTCATACTTCGTTATGCAATAACCAAGTATGTTGTTCAAGCAACCTTTAAAGCCCTGGCCAGACGCTTCCTGCATTTCTCCAGTCAACACCCAACAATGTTGAATAATGTTAGGAAAAATTATTGGAAACGTTTGGCTAGGGCTTTAAACCGTGTTTCGTAATGTAATGTTTTCACTCAACCCTTGGTTTTCTTTTGTGTAATAGCTTGCTGGTAGGGAGCTTAGTGTGTTAACTAAGAATGTTTTGCGTTATGTTATTGATTTTGCAAAACAAGAAGCGGCATAACTACTCGAATTGCTTTCCTCAAAATCCTGAATCCAGAAACGAAGATCCGGATTCTGGAATTGAAAAACCGGAATTGAATATCGGCATCGACAATCCGGAATCGTAAACCTAGGATCGAGAACGTGAATTTGATGTCATTGAATCGAAAACCTGGCATCTGAAAAAAGTGTCTTCAAACTAATGCATTAACTGCAAAGAGTACGTATATCTAGATCATGAACTACAAAGAGTGTGTTATATTTTTGTTATTAGGACAATTTAAAGTGCTGTTAAATATGCCAAATATCCATAGGTAGCATCAGTTTCATCTAGGGCTTGACATCTTTGTATCAGACGATCTAGTTGCACTTCATTTATAAGGAGATCGATATCGGGAACATGAACTTGGTAGTCTTCTTCCAATGGAAATGGTCTTTCTGGATCTATTCCGAACAAGTCTCCTTACTCATAAGGCAAGCCTTGTAACCCGCTATTGGAATTTTTGATAACCTTGAATGTGAATAATTGCATGGGAGAGAGATTGTTGGCTGATGACAAGGGATGACTGTTCCATTATTCTACAAATTCTTTCAAAGATCTTTGAATGCGAGTTATGAAAACAAAATGCAAGCAGAATAAGTGCGCTTTGTTCAGAGGATCTAGTATGCCTTGCTCTTCCATTTCATGCAACTGGGATGCGTAAAAGCACAACAATACAGTGTATACATCCCTATGAATTCTCTCAACTCGACAATTATGAACGGAGCTCCCTGTGATGTGGCTTCCTCAGTTTATTCCTCTATTTTCAAGCGTAAATCTTGCTACCCCCACATTTTCCAATCCATGATCGCTTCTGACTCTTGAAGGAGTTCCATACTGCTCTGTACCCTGAACAAACTGTTCAACTACTGTTTCAGCGTGATTGTTATTTGCACAATGAACATATACAAGTAAGCAACAATAACCGTCGATACAGCAGTGAATAACTAGACGATAGCGCACAAGTTTATGGTTTTCATCGATGTGCCATAGAGAATTTGGTGCAGGAACAGAATACTTCCTTCTGTAGATCTGGCCTCGCAAGCAAAGTGCTGTTCCCACAGGGTCCTAAAGCTAAACTAAAGCCACAATATCGTAAAGCACCCATTAGTTGCCTTTGGCCTATGTTTGGAGTCAGGCTCCGGATTTCTTGAATTACTTGAATCAATCGTTCATCTAAGAAGATAGAAAAAATCATGAGAATTTCTATTCAAGCGCATTTGCTGTTTTATTGTATTTCAATTCATTTGGAGTTTTGGGGTATTTCTCTTATCTGATATGGCATCTCTCTGCTGTCTTTCATCTTCTATATCAAAAAATTCCCTTCTTCTTCGCAGAGTGCTTTCACTAATTCCTAGCAGCTGAGCAATTTTCGTCCAAGAAAAGTGCATATTTTTGAGGAACTCGATTTGCTCTTGAGAAACTGTGATTGTCGGCCTTCCTGGCCCATCTAGCGAGGCAAAAAACACCTAAATCTCAGCACATTTTCCCGATTTCTGTCGTCCAAGTCTATATCCTGATGTAGGAACTGATGCATGCTCCTTAGTTCTGATAATAATGCATTCAAAATTGCAATGTTGTGAGCAACATCAGGCAACCCCTCCAAGCTTATTTTCAACAAAATTAATGTGGGTATCGCATCCTCCATTCTGCATATTGTCTGCTGCACATCAAAGTCAGCCATACCGTTTGATATTTCGGCTAACATTAATCTAACACCTTGAGAAAATACATGCACACCAGCTGAGTTTCTCTCTCTCTCCTAGGCTGCCTGTTATGCGCCATGTTTCAGTCCTCGTTACAGCTGAACTATGTACTATAATTCATTCAGAAATTTGAAATTCTAATCGAAAGCTAATTGCCATATAAAAAAAGGAAATGACCATCAAAAATAAATGACCTCAAAAATAAGTTAATGACCATGAAAAATAAGTAAATGACCATGAAAAATAAGTAAATGACCATAAAAAATAAGTAAATGACCATAAAAAATAAGTAAATGACCATAAAAAATAAATAAATGACAATAAAAAATAAAAGGGCATTTTGACGGGAATGGCACGACATAAAGGCATTCTTCGTCTGATAATGTAGAACTTGGGTTTTCTGCATGATCCTGTTTGTTGGTCTTGTGGTAGTCCATCTTCCTCATTCCAGTTATAGTCGGATACTGCTATCAAGGCAGCTTAAACTTCGTGATGGCATTTGGAAGGGCTTTGTTGGCTTTCAAATGCAGTCTTCAAAAACTCTTTAAAAGGGTTTTTGTTTGTTTTCTTGCAATGAAATGCCTTTCCGAATAAGCTTTTTAAATCTGGTAATGGCATTTTGTATCCATTGAAAGGTTAGAAGAATTTGCACAACGCAATTCAAACCTGGTTGACTGAATATTAACGTAAATATGGACTTTGTTCGAGGAACTTTGATTGAAAAATATTAATGCCAAACGAATTTCAAAATAATTCCGAAGCAATTTTTGGTGATTGAGACGTCTCCTTGTCCTCTGAAAACCATTACCACAATGAAAACCAAAGAAATAAAAAACTCTGATGGAAAAAGATTCTCTCCTAGGTGGAATCGATCTCCTGCCTCCCACAATCTACATCAGGAAAAAGGACCCCTTACCAACAGAGCTATTCCCAACGGGCTTCGGACTTTGATAATCCCTTCATAAAAACAGTTGTGACATTGTTCATACAGGCACCAATGACGCACTTCAAAGAAGGGTTGGCCCCACTTACCCCAGAAGTGAGAGAAGTTTTCAAAAAATGAAAGGGTGATGACACGCCTACCCCACGGTTGACCAAGCAATGACAAAGTAGGAAAAGTTTACCACTTATGACTTTGGCAGAGCGACTAACACAAAATCGGTTTCCATGTAAATTACCATTTTAGTATAGTAGACTAGCCCTTGCCCGTGTAAGACCACTGCCTGATGAGGACCACCACCTCTGATGAACTCTGACAATAACAACTTCCACCTAAAAGGCACTGTGCATTGAGATGGTTATATTTGTTGTTAATCTAAATCTTGATCGTAATCTTAACGTTAGTCTTGTCTTAATCTTAGTCTTCACCTTAAATGGAATCTTAATAATAACTTCTACCTGAATTGGAAACTTAACCTTAATCTTAATCTAAATTTTAATCTTAATCAGAATCTGATTCTCAATTCTAATCTGAATCTTTCCCTTAATCTTAATGTTAATCTTAGCTTTAGTAAATGTTGAATTCCATCTTAATATCAGTCTTATTCTGTGTAAGTCTTGGTTTAAGTATCAGTCTTTCATTTTTGAACTTAAACTTAAAGTTATTCTAAATTTTTAAGCTGAAGCTCATTTTCAAATCAGTCTTAATCTGAACCTTTATTTTATTCTTGATGTAAATCTGAAATAACATTGAAACTTACAATTAATGTTAATGTTGTTGTTTATCACCATATGCAATAATGTCAATCTCAAACTTTATCATCATGTTCATAATTCATAATTCATAATTCATCTTCAAACTCTGAGATGCCAAATAAACGTCCCACTCATTTATTATTTTAGGTTTTTCCCCCACCCCCAGACCTTATAAGGACCCCCCTGCTTTTTAAGTTTTTGAAAAAATTTTCCACTGCCCCCTCCTTCCATTAATTTGGACCCCTGTTTATTTGGTACCTAAGAGTATTGGCCTTAATGTTAATATTAATTAAAGTGATTGTAAATCATTAATTTAAAATAAATTTTAATATTATTCTAAATTCTTCAACTGCAATAAAACTTGACATTAAAATCAAAGATGAAATTAAAGTTGAAATGAATTGAAAATTGAAAATGGAAGTCGGTGTCGAGAAACAAATTGAAAATAAATTTATTATTGAGAGGATATGAGAAAAAACATCTAAAGATTGGAGTCATTCCAAAAAGCCTTGACAAAAAAGGAAAGGGTGATGGCTCGCCTACCCCACGGTGGGCAGAGAAGCGAAAAAGAGAGTGCAACTGCCAACTTTGGCAGAGCAACTAACACAAAATTGGTTGCCATGGCATTTACGATTTTAGAATATACTTACGATTATAGATTTTTTTACCTTGCACTGTTCGTGCTGTGATCAATCAATAACTACAATGGGCAGCTGGAAATCTTCATTGATCTTGGAGCTAATACCTCTTTGATATGGCCACTTTATCAAATATGTCTGTAAAAGATCTTCAAGCTTTCCTGGTCTCTATTGATAACTTAGTTAACATTATAAACAGTAATACTAATAGTTCGTCAAGCGATTTTTCTTTAGAATATTCTGTCCGCAAGCTGGAAGATGTAATTCGTATACTCATGGGCATTTCTCTTGCAATTAGCGATGTGCATGGCTTTGAAGAAGTTCAAAACATGGTGCAGGAACTCCTTGAGAGCCTATTCAATTTACTTTACAGTGTTAACGCAGCTAACAACAGAATAGCGAGGGATGATACAAACAATATTAGGGCACAGATAGAACGAGTATCGGCTGGTGGTCGACCAAAATATATAGTTTCCAGGCAACAAATCAAATGTCTAAGAGAAGCTGGTATGAACTGGAGACAAATAGCTTCCTGTCTTGGTATTCAAGAACGCACGTTGTTGAGAAGAAGGGCTGACTTAAACATGCTGGAAAATTTCACTGATATTTCTGATGAAGATCTAGATAATAATATATCGGAAATCCTTAGAGTAACACCATTTGTAGGGGAGACATTGATTGAAGGAAGCCTTCTGGGAAGAGGAATTTTTGTTCCACGGCAAAGAGTTTGTGAAAGGTTGTCCTTACACGACGCAGTGGGAAGAGCAATTAGGCGCCGGACAGCAATTCGGAGAAGAGCCTACAACGTTTCAGCAGCAAATAAACTGTGGCATATGGATTCGAATCATAAAATCATTTCATGGCGCTTTGTCATCCCAGTTGCATTGACGGATACAGCTGATGCATTATTTATTTGGAGTGTACCCAAAACAATTTGGCATCAACAGCACTTGGTTTATTTATAAATGGGGTAAACGATTTTGGTCTTCCTCAAAGGGTTCGCGGAGACAGTGGTGCTGAAAATGTAGATGTTGCAAGGTTTATGTTGCAAGAGCGGGGTCTTAACAGAGGCAGTTTCATATGTGGTCGCACTGTTCACAACCAACGAATAGAAAGGCTGTGGTCAGACGTGAATCGTGTGGTGATTTCTTACTACAAGGACTTATTAAAATTTATGAAGCAAAACGAAATGGTTGATGCTTACAGTGACATAGATCTGTATGCTTTACATTTTGATTTCCTTCCAAGGATTAATAAGTTGCTCAGGGAAATGCAAACACAATGGAATCAACGTCAATTGAGGACAATGAGATATATGACGCCAATCGCACTTTGGAATTCTTCCATGGCATTCAATTTTTCCTCCACAGAGCTTTCTAAAGATAGCATCCTATTTTATGGTATAGATATCGATGTTCCTGTTCATCAAGATATCGAGACTGATAACAACGTCGTTGTTCCTTAAATAAACCTCCAACACCCAGAAGGGGAGCTATACTACTTACTGAAAAACATAAACCCATTAAGAAATGACAATAACCATTGAATAAATGTATACAATGAAGTGCAATACATTCTTCACAACATAAACAATTAAAGTGCTGCTAAACCTTTTTGCTAATATTTAAACATTTATACACTGACAGTTAATTAAACTGAACAGAACCGAAATTAATAAACTAGGAATTCGCAACTTAACCAAGTGCATTCATTCAAAAACTGACTGGAAGACATTGACTTATAATTGCCCAAGTGGGGAAGTGGGGGGAATCAGAGGTTTGAAAATCAGTGAAAATATTGTGTCAGAGCAAACTATTTCATTGCACAACACGCAGTTGTGATTTGCTAAAGCTCTTTTCAGGCAGAAGACTTTATTTAAACTGTAAACACTTGTATGAGTTTGCTATAGAGCTTGCCTTCAAACAAATGCACCTTGGAATTTTATCAGAACTTAACATTTATATACCAGTTACTACACTAAACAAAACCGCAAATATCAAATAATGTAAATCTGCAACTGAACCTCATTGGGCTTTCCTTATTTAGAACATTTTCACCAAGGGCTAATTGCGTTCAGAGTAAAAGGAATCCTTATACAGTTGACTTTCTGAAAAGAGTAGCCTTGATAGCTAAATTCATGGCATTCCAAAGCCTTGACAGTTCTTTAATGCCAAGTCCACATCATGTTTGAATGTTTCATAATTGGTGTGCAATTTCAAGACGCATCCACATGTATTACTCTGTGGGAATTTAGATTGAGATGCATGTAAAAATTCAATGCTGGGCTTTGGAATAAAACCAAGTGGTGGAACTTTACTGGATCCAGTAGAGAATGCAAGAATCTCTTCAAATGAAGAATCCACATTCTTATCCTCAACATCTTGCAGGTAATCTCGCCAATACATGTTAACCCTGCTCTCAACTATGCAGTGATTTGAGCCAACTTCACTCCTCTTCATTTGAAGGAATTGTTCGAATGACTGAGATGATAAAGTTGTCTCTTTGTAACAAAAAACACTTTTGAAGGCATCTGGATATTTCTGAAGGGCATCTAAGACACCTAATATTGCAAGGCCATTCTTCAATTCTTCAAGGGCAGGTCTGTTCTTTCCCAAAACATACCACTTGGCAATATCATTTATTATACGCAACTTGTCATCTGCTTTGCTCACAATTCTATTTACACCAGCCAAATCAGTAATTGTTGAAAGGTTGTCAAGGCATTGCTCAACTGCGTCATTTTCATCACAATCTTTTAGGGCAATAAGATCAGAGTGTATTTTCTGATCAATCACATCAGCAAGGTAAACAGTGGTGGCTTCTGGGCCATATGCCAAGGCATTAAGAAGAACTGGAGAGAAAAACCCAGGTGCTGGGCCACCATGAACAATGGACATGGCCATGATTTGCCAGCTAATCTGTAATCACCAGCATTAAGATTGGTAGTGTAGCATGTAATATTCTGGTTGTTGCATTTTCCTTCAAAAAGAATGCCTTTCTGGATTTCATGTAGCAAAAGCGTGAAAAACTCCCGTGTGGGACTACCTAGATCCACAGCACCCTCAGAAAGGCCATCATCATCAGTAAATTTAACAGAGACTTTGTGAGTTTGAAAAAATGACTTTTTCCCAAAACCTCTCATTTGCGGACTCCCAAATGTGGTTTCTGTTGCTTACAATTAGCTGTTCTCTTTCATCTTCAACTTCAGATAGGCTGATGTTAAACAGAGCATTGTATTCTTCTGTCAAGTCAATGACAGAGCTTACTGGGTCTGAGATGCTATTCCTGATTATTGGAACAGGAGTCTCTGTGAGTTCATTTCTTGGCATCATGTCAAAATTAGTTTGAAGTGAATGACTTGTGACTGTTGTACTGCCTTCTCCACATATCTGAGACTGAGAGTTAGGAGTACTTTCAGATGAGGCTGGAAATGGACTGTTACAAACTTGGGCATGGTTGTCAAAAGCTGGTGGAAGTTCAGTTCATCGCCATCACAAGTATTCCATACTTCAAATTTGCTTCTCTTTTTTGGAGGATTTCAAAGAAGCACTTCAGAGGGTCGAACATATATTGGTTTATCTTTGAAAATCCTGAACACCATCATTCCATTTAAGCTTTGACCAGGGGCTATCGTTGGCCGCAATAACTTTGTGTGAACAGACATTAGTATTTCTAAAGCTGTCATATCAGTAAATTTGTCTTGAAACGCATTTCGAATGCAGGCCAGTATTTGTTCACTTGTCCATTCCTTCTGTAGCTCAATGCCAGATATTACATGGCCATGCTCAGTGAGCCACAACTTCATACTCTGCCTGGGAACTAGATCATCGTCTGGTGCAGACAGTAACACCAGATCTCGAATAAACGGCCCCTCAGGTCTTTTCAGTGCTGACTTTTGCTTTCGGGGAAAGGATCTGCTGCCTCCAAAGTTTCTCCTAACAGAGTAAATTGGTGCAACAGTTTGATGCGATGTACCGGAATAAATGCACAGGCACCAGGCCTACTAGAAGAGGGCCTACTAGGCCTAGGCCTACTTGTTGTTGTCTTATCTTCTGCATGTTGTACAGTATTTCCAGATCTAGTGGGCTAAATAAACGTGACATTTCTTGTTCAACGGAGTTGTTAGCATTTCCGTGTCTCCTGTCCCCTCCAGATATTCCATTATGAGAAATCGCACTCGATAATTCATCAACCCTTGCAGCAAGCTGACTTAGTATCGGTGTTCGTCTTGAGTTATCCGGCATTTCTAAATTAATGCACAAGAAAAGTGGCGTGGTCAGGGCTGCCACTCTCTGCTTTCGAGTTTGTGGTTTCCCCTACAGCACAAGCACATGCTGAAATTCCCTACTTTTTCCTATGGTACAGCAAACTTTCAACCGAGGAATTTCAACTGATAAACTTCAACCGATGAATTTCAACCGGTGAATTTCAACCGATGAATTTCAACCGATGAATTTTAACCGATGAATTTCAACTGATGAATTTCAACCGATGAATTTCAACCGATGAATTTCAACCTTCGGTTGCTACATTTTCAACATATGGAAATGCATAATGCATTCACCCCGGAGTTGTGAAATTCAACCTATAGCCGGCAACAACTCATATACCAGGTCCTTATTTTCAATAGTCAACTAGTACTTTTCACATATCGACTAGTGAATTTCAACCCCCATTTGGGACATTTCATACATTGTATTTGACATGATAGTCACCACTTATCATGACAAGCCTTTGATATTTAGTTGGGCAACGTTTCTGTGTAAAAAGGGAGAGATCCGTCTCCCATCATCGGGCAATGAGAAATGTGGTTTCTTGCCTATTTATTGCAAAGGTCGGATCGAAAGGTGTGAAATTAACCGGACCTGCGAGGAAGCTCGGAATTTTTGGCGCTCAATTTCTAAAATTTGTGGCGCCAAAATTGCGTTCAGTGCAACTTTGATGTTATTCAACCAGATTTCTGGGATTGAGTAAGATACTTGATTGATACAAGGAGTTGATAGAACTGAGTGAATGCTTTCTTTAACGAGCCTGTTTTTCCAGTTCTTATCTTCATCAATCACTGAAATGTTATCCCAATCCATCTGGTGTTTTCCGTCCAACAATGATTGGCAAGATCACTTTTGTCAGTTCGACCATGGGTCACATTCGCTTTATGTTCTTTGAGCCTAGTACCTGTCTCTCTTTTCGATTGTCCTATATATGATTTAGGACAGTCTCTGCATGGTATTTTGTATACCACGTTCGATTTTTCAAGATCGTCAACTTTGTCTTTTGGTCTTGAAAGCGACTTTTAAGTGTATTAAGGGAATAAAAGTACACCTTATATTTTGTTTAGACAAAGATCGACGGATTTTCTCACTTGTCCCTCTGATATATGGCAGGTTCATAGAACATTTAGGCTCCTCTTTGTCAGCCTCAGTATTCTGTCTGGGCTTTGAGGTTTTTCTCGTGACCTTGCGTATGTCTTCTTGTTTATATTTATTGGCCTTTAGAACGCTTGAAATCCTTTTGTACTCATTATCTAGATCATCAAGATTGCTCGTGATAGATTTTGCTCTGTTGAAGAGAGAAGATATGACACTGTATTTGACACTGTCTAAGTGATGCGAGTTTGCATTCAGGTATTGGTCTGTGTGAGTGGGCTTCCTGTACACTGATACGCTTAGACTTTTATTGGCATTCCGTTGAATCTCAGTGTCAAGGAAGGCTAGTTTTCCATCATTCTCTACCTCTGTAGTGAACTTCAATTTCACATGTAGGGAATTGATGTGCTTATAGAAATCTTCCATCTTGTCCCTCTTCATAATCACGAACACATCATCTACATATCTCTCCCATACCTTTGGTTTCTCAATGTATGAATCAAGGGCAAGAGATTCTTTTCTTGCATAAAGATCTCAGCAACAACAGAAGAGGCAGGTTTTCCCATTGCTACTCCATCTGTTTGTGAGATAAACTTCCCATTGAATTTGAACCAAGTGGTAGTTAAGTCGAATTCTATCATCTCAATCAACTTATCCACCGGTATAGGAGTTTTTTTGTTTAGATCTCTGTCTTTTCGGAGTAAATCACTTATGATTCTCAAAGAGTCCTTAATAGGCACGTTGGTGTATAGCGAGGTGACATCGAAAGATATCATCATTTCATCGTCTTCTATCTCAACATTACGGATGAATTCCGAAAATTCTTTTGAGTTCTTTGCATGTCCCTTTTCTTGATGTAGTGTTTCAAGATTTCCGCAATATACTTTGAGAGGTTTTCTAGTGGTGTACCACTACAGGACACTATAGGTCTGATAGGAAAACCCTCTTTGTGTATTTTGGGAAGTCCATAGAAACGTGGAGCATGAGAATCGGAAGGTTTGATATTCCGATATGTTTCATCTGAAATTATTTTCATGTCATGTAAGCCTTTAATAAGCTTCAGACCTTGGCGCTTAATTTTGTTAGTTGGATCGCATTTCAGATATTCATAAGGACCATTCTCGATGTGCTGGGTGCACTTTTGAATATAGTCCGAGCTGTTGAGAAGAACAGTCGCTCGCCCTTTATCAGCAGATAGGATCTTAATGCTATTATCTTTCCTTAGATCACTCAAAGCCTTCCTTTCTTTTCTAGAAATGTTATCTTTAGGAAGAGCAGAATTCGTTAGGATGGTGCATATTTCTGCTCTTACGCAGGCTCCATCACTTACAGACATGGTATCTGTTTTTTCGAGATAATCTAATTTTCCTTCCACTTCTGCTATTATATCCTGACGATTTTGGGGATATAAGTGTCCTAAATCATATATAGGACAATCGCAGAGACCTAGGCTCAAAGTTCAAACCCATGGTCGAACTGACAAAAGTGATCTTGCCAATCATTGTTGGACGGAAAAACACCAGATGGATTGGGATAACATTTCAGTGATTGATGAAGATAAGAACTGGAAAAACAGGCTCGTTAAAGAAAGCATTCACTCAGTTCTATCAACTCCTTGTATCAATCAAGTATCTTACTCAATCCCAGAAATCTGGTTGAATAACATCAAAAGTTGCACTGAACGCAATTTTGGCGCCACAAATTTTAGAAATTGAGCGCCAAAAATTCCGAGCTTCCTCGCAGGTCCGGTTAATTTCACACCTTTCGATCCGACCTTTGCAATAAATAGGCAAGAAACCACATTTCTCATTGCCCGATGATGGGAGACGGATCTCTCCCGAAACGTTGCCCAACTAAATATCAAAGGCTTGTCATGATAAGTGGTGACTATCATGTCAAATACAGTGTCAGAAACAGCCTTGATAAGTCCAAATATATTCCCTGACTTTATGTCAATGGCTTAACATAAGACGGACCATTTTGGTTAATATTTTTGTGTGAAAAATGTCTTTTTACAACCAATTTGTCCAGAAAAGGTAGAAACTGACACATGCATAAAAAATGAGTAATGACACTACAGAAAATGAATACCTAAGAGTTGGAGTCCTCAAGGGTGAAACCACAGCATACATTGATGCATTCTAAGATATCTTTATGTTCTCCCCGAAGAAGATCACAATAAATTATAACTACAGTCAAACCTCGCTATCTCAAACTCAGTTATCTCGCACAACTCGCTATCTCGAACAGATTCCCATTTCCCTTTGTTTTCCTATAAGGCTAAGTACAGAGATAAAACCTGTTATTTTGAACTCGGTTATCTCGAACTATTCGCTATCTCGAACGAAATGTTTTCCCGTGAAAGAAAAAACCCGGTTATCTTGAACAAAAAGTCACAAAAATTTCAATTTTCAATTATTATAACAATGATAATTCATTTTTTAAGATTAATGTCAACTTAGGTTGTCCGACAATTGTTATCTTGCAAGGGACTTTCAATCCTTTGCCATCTCCAAAGTTTACACTCTTGCCATTTACCACAGGCACTCGGGAACTAAATTTATGGTGTCATTTTTCTGTACACAGACTGCATATTGGTCAGCTGTTGTCCCCCTAGCAAATCAACACGCACTACTGTGTTGGATATGCACTATTATGTTGGATACACACTATTGTTGTATATTTTGCGCAGTATGGTGGCATTTTTTTGCGTACTTTGGTGGATACGCACTATGATGGTGGGTTATTATGCTTGATGTGGTGGGTTATTATGCTTTATGTGGTGGTGTTTTTCGCATACTGTGAAGAAGTACTCAAAAATATGAAGCAAGCTTCAATAATGTACTATTTTAGTTAAATTCGATGTTTATGACAGCTTTTGAGACAAATGAGGTCTTTTCCTTGGTTTATATTCTACTTTTATACACAGATGACCGCTTTTTGATCGAAAAAATTCAGAGTCCAGATATCTCGAAGTCCCAGTACGTCGAACAAATTTTCATTTCCTGTGCGAGTTTGAGAAAGTGGGACTCGACTGTAGTTAAAACAGCTCAGATGTATTCTAAAAACTTCACAGCGTAAATGCAATAAAGAGGCCTCAGATCTGTTGCTAGGGGAAAATGCTCTAAGGAATTTACCAACCCCACTTATTGATATGTACATCCTTCGCCTCCCCCTCACTGGAACCCTTAAATTTTTATGATTTGTACTAATATTTGTGGCAATATCTTTACATAAGTAACTGGGACTTGGTGTCAAATTTCACTTGTACATTTCATTTGCTTTTGAGAATTATGGATTTCTTATGATTTAGAAACTATGCAAAATCTTTAATTAAGTCTTAAACACTAAACAGGCCCTTGATGACCAATGTACTAATATTCATCAACTCAGACTCGAGGTGTTTTTGCATCAATTCTGCACATGCAAATCTGGCTGCATACTAGAAATTATTGATTTTGCAATCAATAGAACAGTAATAATGCATCTTTTGACCAGTTGAGCAAGGCAGGGCGTGGGCAGCTCATGGGGGGGCAAAAGCCGCCAGTCATTTTAAAGATAGGTTTTTAATGGCAAAATCTGACATAAAAATGTCTCAGGTTGCGATACAACTTGGGTATTTTTATCAACTCCCTGCCCTGCTTCTTTGGCAACACCCTTTTGCTCCTGCAATGTTTGATTTCTGGCTAATCACTGCATTCCACTAATCAATCTACAACACTAACACTGTCTTTCAAATAGGTCCAGTAAAGAAAAACGTCATGAACCTTGTGTACCACCCTTTTCGCCAACTTCACTTCCCCTCCCTATGAGCAACACAAGACTGGTATGTTAAGGCAGTTTAAAAAACTAAATTCGCATTATTGCCTTTAGATATAGTACTGTGAAAGTTCTGTCAAGCTTCACAAGTTGCTTGTTTTATTTAAGTAGTTTTTTTAGGAAATCTTATTAGAATGAGAGTTTTTTTTGGGATGGCTTGTGGTAGAGCTTTTAAGGTAATAAAAGCTGAGAAGCAAAATCTAGTAACTCAAGACTGTTTGCTAAGGATAATGGTGCTCGAACTGATTCATGCAAGTCTATTACTTGCTGCATGACCTGAACGTGTTGTAGCCCAGAATAACAAGGAACAGACAATGTGACTTGAATGGAGAAGCCAAGTTTGAGACATTGGATGGGACTGGCAAAACACCAACGAATGCAAAATCTAGGTGATGGCATTTGATCTGATTTTTGCCAGGGTTGTGCCATCCAACCTCAACATTTTTCATATACCAGTTCCCTATAACAATTTTCGAAAATGTATAACCTGACCTTGCAGGCCATATCCAAGAGCACCTTGCTCCCATCTCAACCAATATATTTCTTTGATATTCTACCGTTCAAAAAATCTTTGAATCTGAAGCTGTCTTTTGTAATTATCTTGTCTGAGGTCTAAAAGGGCTTAAATTCCGGAAAGTAGTTACTTAATTGTAAAATCCCAATTCCACACTACATATATTCAGGGTGCTGTAGCGTTGTGGTGTAATCCAGCTGACTCGTGGTGACAGAAGCTCAGTGTGGTCAGGGTTCAAGCCCAGCCATGGTAGCTTCACTGTAGTAGGAACAGCTACTTCATGTAATTGTAACGTATGACTTCTTGAACGTTATGATCTTTCTATGCCTTCTACTATTTACGTAAGCACTTGTACGTCATTATAACTTGAACTTTCTGTTAGAGCATAGTTGCATGTATAATTAAAAAATCAAACAAACCTTGGTGAAGTTTGACGAAGATTATTTTCCATACCTAGAACCAAACGACGTGGCATTTATACGAGCAACGCGCAGCGTTCAACCTGATTTAAAGACGTACCAGTGGAGCTTGCCAGTCCTGAAAAAATAATACTAGAAAAAAGGGAAAAAAAACTGATAAGTTATTAGGGTGGGTGGGCGTATAAATCCCACGTCGTTTGGTTCTAGGTATGGGAAATAATTTTCTTCAAACTTCACCAAGGTTTGTTTAATTTTTTAATTATTTCCCATGCCTAGAACCCAATCTCCTTTAGGTATTTATACAAGACTCCAAAGAGACTGGCAAAGTGTCGACAGGAGACAAATAATCAAAGTTTCATTTCAACAATATAACTTTATGCAAGTAAAAGAATATACCGTTTTGAAACAACAATTTGAAAACTACAATTTGAAGATCATTTAACATGGCCTGACAAGATGGATTTACCAAAATTATTGTCCTTAATTATTTTGTTATGAAAAAGTCCAAAAACACTTGAAGTCGACCATCCAGCAACTTAACAAATATCCGCCAAAGACAGACCAATGCTTTTAGCTTTGGATGTTGAAGCCGCTCTAGTGGAATGAGACGTTAATACATTAACATCAATTCCCGCCAAATGAAAGGTGGTCTTGACCCATCGGGAAATAGTCTGAGTACTGACTGGATGAAAAGAAAAGCAATGACTAATAAAAAACTTAACTTTTGGTCCACGAAGAGGGAAAGATAGGCGCATATATTGATCTGTATTAAACACAGGACAAATTGCTCTACATTGTGGAAATGCTCTAAAATCAAGCGGTGACTGGTGAAATCCTGGCGTAGACGTTTTCAGTTGTTCAGCGATATAACAAATAACTCTGTGCTCCGAAACATCCATAAGTCTCATGTCAATAGCAGGAAACGTTTGATCCCGTTGTCCAGATAAAAGACAAAATAGTGTAACTATTTGAAAAGACAGCATTTTAAATCGCATAGTATCTGCTTCGCCCATGCTCTTCAAATAACGTAGTACAATATCAACATCATACGTATCAATGTGTTTAGGAATGGCGGGCCTAATGTTAAACATGCCCTTGAGTAACCTCTTGACAAGTGGATTACTACCAAAAGATAGCCCCGACTCTGGAACCATGATATTCGATAATGCTGAACGAGCAGTATTCATGGCTGAATAGCCCAGCTTATCTTTGTTGAAAAGATCGGTTGATACCATGGGTTACATTCTGATCAGTTGGGAAAATGCCTTTTCCCTGACAATAAACAAACCATCTATTTAAGTATGTAGAATATTGTTTTGAAGTGCCAGATGACCAAGATTTTTTAATTATTTCAATAGCGTCAAGTGAAATACCTTAAGGTATTACTTCTTCCCAGAGACAATGCCAGCTCAAAGCCTTAGCGACTTGTGAAGAGGATGAACAAGTTCTGGCTGGTTGGGTAGTAACAGTAGATGCTTGCTGGAAGGAATGATAATACATTCAGAAATTAACAATCTCATATATTGAGTATACCAAGAACTGTATGGCCAATCAGGTACAATGAGGAGACCAACAGCTTCATCAAAAGACATTTTTTGTAAAACCTGAGGTATAATAGCAAAGGGAGGAAAAGCATAAAATGCTAACGTTGACCAACTGAATGTAAATGCATCAACTGCAAAAGCCTCTGGATCTGGCCAAAATGAAGCAAAAGGCTTGATTTGGTAATTGACTCTCGATGCAAATAAATCAATATCCAAAATAATTTTTAACTTTCTAATAATGAATTTAAAAATAGATGAATTTATTTGCCATTCAGTCCGAAGTTCATAATTCCTAGATTCTGCATCTGCTATTTCATTCTGAACTCCTGGAATAAAGGACACTGAAAGCCAATTTTTAGTCTTGATGGCCCAAAACCAAATTTCTCTCACTACGAGATCACATGATGAAGACCCACAGGAACCCATATTTCTTATGCTATGAACTGCATTCATGTTGTCTGTAAGTATTTTAATATGACTGTTCTTACATTTTATCAAGGTTGTTAGACCAAACAAAATAGCTTTCAATTCAAGCACATTAATATGATGCTGCCGTTCAGAAAAATTCCAAATGCTTCTTGTTTTAGTATCATTACACACAGCTCCCCATCCAGAGGATGAAGCATCAGTAGTAATTACTATTTCAGGATTAGAAATAGATGCATCATGAAAAGCAATTTTGATATTTTCAATCCACCATTTTAGATTATTGCGAGCTGCCTTAGATATGACCATAGAATGATCAAAATTACCCTAGAATTTTTCATTGCTAAAATCTTATCAGATTCTAAAGCTCTGTAATGTAGTGGACTAAATTTTACAGCTGGAAATGAACTCACAATAGTGCCTATGACAGTTGCAACATTTCTAATTGATATTCCATCAGAATTATACACAGAGGAACATAAATCTTTTATTTTTTGCTTCTTTGAGGTTGGAAGTGTGATCATCATTGTTTCTGAATTAATCTCAAATCAAGATAGGTGATGCTCTTTGTTGGAATGAAGTTTTGTTTTGTAGGATGAATAACAAATCCTAAATAATCTAACAATTTCATAGTTTCAAAGTTAGCTTTGATGCAGGCTTCATATGATTCATTAATAATGATAATTTCATCAATATAAGCTGAAACAATATAACCCTGTTCTCTTAAAAAAGCTAAAGCTGGTTTCAACAATTTGGTAAACTTTCTTGGACCAGAACATAACCCATTTGGTAAACAAACAAATTTATACAATTTGTTCTGAAATTTGAATTTCAAACCCTTTTGATGGGATTGGTCAATAGGAATAGAATAATATGCATCTTTAATATCAACAGATGACATATAACAGTTAGGTCTAATCAATTTTAGAACTTTATCAAAAGTGTCCATCTTGAAATGGATATACGGCATAGAGTTGTTTAAATTTTTCAAATTTAGAATCATTCTAAAATCAGTTTTATCCTTTGGTACTAGAAAAATTGGGGAAAGAGATTCCCCTTTCTCCTGAAAACTTTCTGTGATAACAGCCTTGTCTTGTAATTTCTGATTTCTTTTTGTAATATTTCAATTTCAGCATTTGAAAAATTTGTATTACTTCCAGAATAAATAGAATTGATTGGAACTGAAAATTCAATTTGCAATCCCTGCACAGTTTGCAATGTTTCTAAATCATTGGTGATAGTCTTCCCTGAATAGCCCCAGCTTGAAAAGTTTCAATTTTAGATTGAAAATATTGAGTAATGGCAGGAATAGAATCAACAAAATTATTTACATTTATTTCTTGAAGCTTGAAGGCCTCTGGTTCCGATAATATGGCTGTGACTTGTGGCCTCTCTCTAAAAAAAGAATGCTGGCCACGACCATTAGCCTGAC
>JACTAT010000038.1:950439-962819 GCA_014526335.1 Chrysaora quinquecirrha | reverse complement strand
TCCATGATAAATATATATGTTTACTAGCAAAATATTGTGTGCTTTATACCTCCTTACTGAATTAGTTACACTAATATTTCCATTTTCATTTTATAATTAAAGTTGTTAGAAAAGATTGGGTTTTAGGGTGCAAAAATAATATCGATATCATATAGATTGGTAATACTTCAGAAATTTTTAAGAAAAAACTCTCTGGAGCTTTGTTCTGTCAATTACTATTAAACCCATATGCTTCATCTATTCAGACTTTGCCCATATTAGCAAAACTTACGGTTGGCCAAAGTCACCCCACAAGAAGGTGACTTTGGCCCAACAATTAATAAGACTGCACTAGCTATGTTTCAATGCAAAGTACACTTAAACCCTTTGTGAAGGGTTCACAAACAATAGTTTTAACTGAAAGGCCTTCATAGAATATGATTTTGATCCTTTGCTAGAAATTTTCCTTTGTATTAGAGCAAAAGTGGGCCAAAGTAACCCCGTTTTACGGTATTGATTTTAACAATTCACCAACACCTGGTCTCTTCCTGGTGGTCTTTCTGACTTAACACAAGCATCAAAGGCGAGAATAAAATGCTTGTATTTCTCGTTCGTAATCTTGTTCTCGGGTGCATGGCGCAGCATCAATGGTGATGGTGAAAGGGCGCAAGGCTTTGCCATGCCGAACCATTGGCCAAGCAGTTCAAAGCTTGCCACCGATGTGTGAAAAAGGTGAGAAGCAAAAGCCATTATCTTATTTATCTATACCTATAGATAAATTTATATAAATATAAAAAAAAACGAAAATTAATTCGTTTACAAGCCAACCAGTTAACTGTAAGTCATTTTCTAACTGGCAAGGTCAGGCCATCTGCTGTCTCTGTTTGACCTTAAGATGTAGTACACAACTGTAAGCATAAGCAGGGATTTTTGAAACTCTATTGTTTAAAATGACTCTTCTAGATTGACACATGATAGTTAAAACATTAAATACATCTAGGATCATTCATCATCAAACGTTTGCAAATCTTTTTTCCCTGTGATTGTGAAAGTTGCAGCAGGTAATGTCAATGTTGGCAAACTGCCCATAAGAAATCAAGGTTTGTCCTTATAGATGACCGATAGATAATACATAGCTAGTATGCAAAATGTTCAACATAAAATAATACGGCGAAAAACATTAAGATTACTAAATAGTTCAACTGCCATTGAAAATCATATAGAATTGTTGTTTTCTGTGTCATTATGATGTTTACAAGACAAACAGCACCATTCTGAATCATCTTGCTGAAATACTCTTATAGGAATTCTTTGGCATCCCCAATGAAACCATTCGCTGCAGCTATCACACTGAACCATTTGCCTGTTGCGGGTAGAAAGTGACAATATAAAAGCCTAGATTAAATTCTTCATATAGAGAAATTATAACAAAAGCAGAGGGCCTTTGAAATAACTTAGAATTATTTTTTATACCTTTCCTTTTCCAGTTGTCACAACGAGACCATTGCAAAGGACAAGAACAGTACAGCTGAACATCAACATTCTTTTCAGCATTTTTCTTTGTGAAAGCATCTTGTTGTGGAAATGGATCCAATTTGTTTGCTGCTAGAGAACGTAAAATGTGGTGCCTCATCTTACTTTGGTCAAATGACGTCCCTGACCGGTAATCCTTGAAATGCAGCACATACTGAGCAAAAGCGATTGCAAACAGGCCACAGTCTCAGATTTTGTTTGCTGTTGCACTGGAATTACCTTGATCTTTAAAGGTGACTTCTCACATCTCAGTATTGAACAAATTTGATCCTTCACATGACATGCAATTTTTCCACTGAACAAACTGTCCATGTAAACAATCTCCCCTGGTAAACAACCATATGTGCTTATTGTGACCCAGTGGTAGTAACCATCATGCAAAACTTGCACAAAAAATTTCTCCTTCAAAACTTTGAACCTCAGCTTTATACCGTTTAGGGTATTTTGCAGCCCATTTGCAGCTGGATACTGTCTCTATATCATTTCTTGAAGAACATTGATGACATTGCCAGTTATAGCTTTGTTGTGTGCTATGTTTCTCAAGTCACCAGCATTAAGCTGTTGCCTCAGTGGCTCATGTACCAAATTTAGTTTGTAGTTCGAGGAGCAAAGTGCAGCCCTTTTCTCTGCCGTCAGAACTTTGTCAAGCTTATAGAGTTTGACCCCCTCATCTTTAGTCTGCTTGGGCTGTGTTTCATCATCATTGCTGTCACTGTCACTACTTTCATTTGCCTGCTCACCATCAAAAAGAGGAACAATCTCTGTTTGAATGTTATCTTCATTGCTTGCCATATTGATATTGATTTTAGCAGCTTCCCCCATTTTCAGTTTCTTTTCTCCAACTCTTCCTGAAAGCTTTCCTTTTCTCTTTCGAAACTTAAGTGACTCATAATTTGCTGGGTGATATGATTTTTTTTGTTTTTTCTCCTCGCATCTAAGTGGAATGTCACTCTCTCTTGGAAGTATTTTTAGTACATCATCACACATATTGCAAAGGTTTTCACGTAACTGACGTACCATATCAGGTTTATCTTCAATTAAATGAGTAATTCTTCTGATATCATCAAGAATTTCTCTGCAAGCAGGACCTTCAACCCTTGAAAGCATTTTGTCTTTTCCTATTCTTACAGCATAGTCAACATGTTCTTCAGAAACATCATTGACACCATCAAAATCACCACTGTTAGTCATATTTTCTTGCATCAAATCAGTCATTAACACTTGTGTTTGATTTTCTTCATCACAGGAGAGGTCAAGAGTCATGAATGGTGAATTCCGATATATTGTGGATAGAGCACTCCAGTTCCAAGCTGGAAATTTTCTGAATATGGCAAAAAGTGTTGGCAAAGATAGGGCGAACGATGCTAGTTACCACAAGTGCAAGATGGCATGCTGATGTCATCTCCAAACCAAAATTCATAACGCTTTTCCTGACCAACCATTTCACTGGGCACAAGAAATTTTCCACTGCTTATCATGAAGATACCACTGGCATCAATGTTTCCTGCTAAATTTTCCATGGAATGACTGACCATATCTTTTGGGCGGTTATGCAGAAATTTGGGTATTTTGTCTGTGTATCGTCTGTAGCTTTCACTCGACTTGATATTCAGTTTGTAATAGCTAAAGATGTAAAATATAACAGCATAAGCTGAAAATCCTATTGCAGAGAATGGTGTGGCATAATTTAGCAGCTGTCTATATGTTCCCTGTCAAAAATCATTCTATGAATTAGATTTCATCACATTTTCTTAAAAATGGTTGTGTTTTGGGTCATATGGGTCATAATGTTACCATTATCTTTTTGCTTATTTTTTTGGGTTTGTGCATTTGTTTTGCAGCAAAAGTGCATTTTTCACCTTTTGAGTCAAAAACTGCAGAAATATGACGAGCTAAGTAACATTTATTTACTATGATTCCTCTTTTAAAGGCACATTTGATCACTGAGAAGAAATTGAATTTAAATTTGCTGGAATGTTTCTCCCACAATAGGAAAGAAAACCTGTGCCCAAAATGTAATTTTTTAAAATGATTTTTAAGACTTTTGGTAGAAGGTAGATTCTGTTTACTGGAAAAAACTTTAAGCTTTGTTTTCATTACAGTTATTTTTGGATTATCAATGATGTAATCAACTAATCTTTAGATGTTTCTTACTGAAAAGATGGCAGCATCACAAGCGAAAATAAGGAAGCAATTCACCAAAAAGCATTTGTTTGCAAACAGTTGAGAAATCTGAGTTACCTTTCATATTTTTCTTGGAAAAATTCTTGTACTAAAATGGTGACCATGTCTGTCAATGACGACCTTCCTCTCTTGTTGAGGTATTGATACTTGAACGTCTCATTTTGTCGCTCTGTTCCGTTATTTATGTTGCAACTTGTGAGTAGTCCTTCTTGTCTGTAAGCCATAGTCCATCTCTGTAGGAGAAGCGGAAAGATGCAACTTACGATTCGCCTACAATGCTCCACAGAGACATGTACATTTCCATTGCACAAAATTTTTGAGGATATTGACGAGATAACAATTTTGGAGACACAATGCTGTCGGGAAAAGAGCTTATTTCTTCTTGCAATAGCCTGTATTTCGATTCCGGATACGCAGATTATCATAGGCGACGTTGCCGGTTGGGAATCTATACCTGGCTTCTCAGTTTTGAGGGGACAGTTTTTTAGGGATTGCATTGATTCTTTCAGTTTTTGATATACCTAATTTTAAATGACTTCCAATAAGCCCACACCACATCTCTGTCAGTTCAAGGCATGCTTCAACTTAAATAACTTGTTCTTCCTATTTTTCTGAAGTTTGTCTGTAGGCACTATGCAAACTTCTTACTTAAAAAAAAAACTGTAAACGAGGATGAAAAGCTTACTTTTTTCTCCTTTAACCAGCAATGTTCAATGTATTCAACCAGTTTCTTGTATGCAGGGTCTTTCCATATGTCAGAATTTTTCATATCGGCAATCGCATCGTTACTTTCATTTTCGGTCAGAGCATGAGCTACTTTTCGTATTTTTGCGAGAATATCTTGCTTTTGGTCGGTACACCCATTTGATTTTTTGCTGAGCCATCTCTCCCAAGCCTGTTTCGATGGAAGTCACAAATGAACTCAAACGATTCTGAAATGAAATAGAAATAATATTTTCTCAAACATTATGTTTTTATTGTATATGCAGAAATGGGGTATTATTCGTTTCTGTTGTACCTTCTTAACATTTAGGTATAATTCACGACAAAGTAACTCTTGGAAGTACGAGTTGAGCAAAGTCTGCAGACACTTGTAAATTTTAAAGTTACTTTATTTATTCAATTAATCGCACTGTGCATTGTGCATGATCTTTGTACAACCTCGAAATTTTTTCGCACGAGCTTCCTTTTCGCTTATTAATAAAACAAGTTTCAGGGGTATGCACTAATTTGACAATGTATGCTAATGTATGCATTTCGTGCTAATTCGAAGATGTGCTTGAAATACAGTAAGCACGGTTTTTGGTGACCAGATCAGCTGCATGGCAAGAACCTGGTAATAATTTGAGATAATTTGCGTTCCCAAACTGCACTGGATTTTTCAGTTTCAATTTTTCTCAGTAGCTTTTTACAAAGTGGGACGAGGCAACTGGTTTCCACAGTTTATTCTGCCACTCTTAACGGAAGCTTACCTTCGTACAAAGACTCAATGGCTGTGATTTCTTCATTACTGTGGTCAGTCATGAAAAAAGTGGGTTTGAAATCCTGTTTCCAGCCTTTTATTACGCCAAGATCCTCTTGGATCGCATCTTTCAACTCACTCTCGCAAATAAACGTTGCTACGATCTGGTAGTTTACGTTGGTTTTAACCACAAGATAAAGCAATGGGATTGCGTATCTTGTTGTTCTGTATGTCGCGTCCAAAAACGCAAGCTCATGTCCGTAACGAGACAGAAGTCGCTTCTGCAATTCCAACTGGAAAACAAAAAGAAATGACTTTTCATGTTTTTCTGTGATCTTTACCATATCGTGATCGTTTTCGATAATATCATCTTCGTTGATCTCATCATCAATATCAAGGTCGTCCTTGTCTTCATCACTCGTTTCATTTGATTTCTTTTTCGGTCGATAAAAGATGTTTGTAGACGGGTCATCTCGCTTCCATTCTTCTACCTTCTGTTGCAGACACTCCTGATCAATCAAGGATCGCCTCTGTTTTCTTATGGCCTTCACCAAGTGATTTCGGATTGTCTTCGGTCTTGGGAAGTATCTTTTATTCGATTTAGGAGGTAAGTTGTCTTCTTTAAATATGTCTCTTCTCACCACCACTTTCAAATGCCTTCGCATCTCGTTTACGATCCTTACACCTTCTTTCACCAACTCAACAATCTTATCTGCCAGTTTTTTATCCAGTTGCTGAGAAATGCCAGCTTCCTAAGAGGTAAGTGATGGACGTAAATAATTTTCCTTTTAACTTTCCAAAAAAGATGCAGGTTCTCCTTATCATAAATAGATGTTCGGAAGAAAAAGTGATTTGTAAGTTGAGACATAATCAACTACGGCACGGCGCTATTTTCTAAATATGTTTCGGCATGGTTTCCACAGTTTGGTTGGCGCATCAAAACAACAATGACTATCAACATAATTGCATAATTGCTTATATAAATAAATAGTCTTTGAGTTGTACAAAATTTCAAAATTGCGATGAACAGCGGAATCATTTTCGGGCATACTTAAAAGCTTTTTTCGTCTGACACTCCTCAGAGTATGAACGTCAGAAACAGACCGAAACAATATACTAAGGCGGAATTTATACCCAGATGCGGCTCGAAGTGCACCAATCAGAAAGAACGAAAAGCTGAATTGGCATTGTGTTTTAAACACCAATCAGCTGGTCGAATACAGCGGGAAGACCAATGAATTATTTGAAGAATCCAAGTGAGAAAACGAACTCTTTCTGTCTACACAGAACCGGCGTTTTGGTTTTGATGTACACAGATTCCAAAACCCCTAAGTGAAGCAAAGATCTTGCTTTGCCAATGATTCTGAAAAAATTCTCGCTGTAATTTTCCGCACAAATCGGGTTATCGAGTAGATGTTGTCCTATGGCAGAATCATGTTTAAGAATAGGTTGTTGTTTACACCCACGGGGTGGATGCTCTCTTTGCCGAAAATTATGTAGACGAATGTTAGTAGGGACATGCTGCTTTATCCTATCACCTAATCTCTGGGAAGTACGACCTGCGTACCTTGCATCACCCCGGCACGAGAATTCATAAATGACCAAACTTTTTTGTGTGGTAGGTACGCAATCCTTTTGAATGGATGGTAGAACTTTCCGAGTGCCAAAAACTAACCGAGGGTTGGCAGCAGCGAAGCACTTAGTAATGGCCTTTTTAATTTGACTTTCGAATCGCAATGAGACGTTACCTATCCAAGGCATTTTTAGGTAAACAGGGCACTTTTGCGGACCATACTTTTTATCAGCGGAAAACTTGCAATCTTCTTGCGAAAACAATCCGAAATGACGTCCTCAGGGTAACCGTTTAAAAAAAAATTGTATTTCGAATTCTTTTTCTTTTGCTAACGTTATTCAAAACCTTCAGTTAGACCCGTATTATCTCTTTAAGTATAACTTGAGCAGGACAGTTGAACTTTCTGCTACTTTGGATTTTCTTATATGGTCGTTTGTAACTATTATCTTGCTTCTAAAATAAAATCAAAATTTTTGTAAAGACTTTCAGTTTTATTATGAGTCAAGACACAAATAAGGTTAATTTTCTCAACGCGTAAACTTGCAGTTTTACTTTCCATCTGCTCTTGCTGTTTGATTTTCTGTTTCTTGTTCCTATCAATCCCATGCTGGCAGTCGAAATATTTTTGGCTTAGAATAACAAAGGGTACTCCTGTGAAGACTCCATCCTCGTCGTTCCAAAGAATCTTGTGCCTTATTGCATAAACATCTATAAAAGCATAATCAGTAGAAGTACTGCTGGGGTACTGCCGTAAACCTTACAGACGGTCGAGTCTAATAAGGAAGCAGCACACATAATCTTATCAGTCTTAAAATCTGTTACAATAATCCATACTTTTGAGATTTTAGAGCCAAGTATTATTTATGAAGTTTGGTATTCTGAATTAAAGACTGAATAAACTTGCAAATTCTAAGTGCATCCCGAGGCTCAAACGTACAAATGTTCTCTTAATTGTCTAAATTAGCATTTATTTATCGTCATTCATATGGTTCCCCTGTGGTCTATCTCTGTCATTGGCACAACAACAGCAACAATAGTTTTGGCAGGAAAAATCGTACCGGTATTTGTGTTTCCTGCCCCCCAAAAAGCCCCTCTGATTACGATAATGGCAATAAATGTAAATACAAATAAAATTATATTGTGTAGGGAATTTTTTACCTGTATGGCCAAAATCCTTCCTTGTTATGAATGCGGAGAAGCGTAATGTGTGCTGCAGTTCGTGTTCTTTCAGGTGGATCATTGCTTCTTCCAGACCATTGACTTTAATTTTTGTTTTTCTGCTTATTTCTATGTTTGCCATTTCATAGATCGAATATTTACAAGTCTTATTTACAATGGTTGATAAAAGATGTTACTTTCTGGATCTCTGTGTGCTATTGAGTCATTGGCTTTGGTACAAGAATCATTTAAAGCAAGAATGAAGTCTCCATAAGTAAAGCAAAATGATTTCAAACAAGGGATGGTCTGAAATTACCAAAATGTAAGCAGCATCATCACCCCATCATCAGTACTTCATTTTATGACGACAGCAAAGCAAGGCAGTTGTTATTAATTATTATGACTATGAACAAATGAATGTATCTGAAACAAAGCCTCCTCCGTTTGGTTTTGTCAAGTCAGTTGCGTTGTGGAGCTCCTTTGAACCGAATAAACTCCCTCGTTAAATTGCCAACGATAACGAAAAAGAAATTATTGAGGGCGAAAAATTATCGGAGAAGCCAGAAAGACCACTAGGAAGAGACCAGGTTTTGGTGAATAGTTAAAATCAATAACCATTTGCTGCAGCCAACGGTATGTTCAGGTTGCGAGTCTCCTTTTAAAATCTCACTTCGTTTTGGTTCTCAGAGTTCATCCTAAATCTCTTGTCAAGGTTTGCCGTGCTTCTCCTCTGAAAAAAAGCGTTTGGCCATTTATTTTCATGCCATTGTATGTCACTGCAAGGTTTTGGGTCATCCTATCGACAAACCTATATGTGATCGATTTTCAAACCTTTGAACTTATTGACTTGATGAACTTATGTATACGAACTTATGGAATTTTCATCGTCGAAAACAAGAAATTTGAATTATGAACATTTTGAACGTTGCCAATTTAGAGGTAACCGTTTTGGTTTTAATAATCTGTCTCTGTTGATTTGTCGTTTTCGTAGCAATTTTAATCGGATCATGTGGTCTCTGTGCGCAGTGGTTAGCGTGTTGGGCTCACAACGAAAATGTTGTGGGTTCGAGCCAGGGTCTTTCCACTTGTGTTGCAGAGATAACAACCTTAGGCAAGTTGTTAACACAAATGTGCCTCTCTCCACCCAGGTGTATAAATGGGTACCTGGTCGGTAGTTATGAGCGCCGTGTGTGGCTGCACTCTGCTATATGCTAATGCATCCAGACCAGGGGTAAAGTGTAAAGTCGACTGAGTAGCCCTAGGCTAGTAGTAGACTCAAAAACGGCAACTTTACTTTACTTTTTATCTATCGGACTGTTGTTTTAAGGTTTATTTTGCACTTTTGATTGCATAAGATTTTTTATCGTAAAAATTCCCCAAAAGTTAGCTTTGGAATGCTTCGGATAAGCAAATCCTAGCATTTTGCTACTGTGTCATCGTAGTTGTGCATGCCTGTGCATCTTGTAATTTGCAGTTCTGCATTCTAGACAATTCGTTTGTCATGTGCCCCAGATGACGTAATATATTTGCCAATCGTATTCTTAGACAATGACCTTTTGAATTCGCATCTAGCTTTTTGCGTTATCTTTTCACGTTTTGAGTCGTATTAAAAATAAAATGTAGACGATTTATCTCAATCTTTGTAATGTATATTTAGAGAAAATGTTCCCTCCAACTTAGGGTCGTAAAAAAAGCGCTTTGCCCTTTTTTTATTCAAGAAGGGGAAGTCTGTAGTAGGAACAGCCACTTCATGTAAATGTAACGTATGTCTTCTTGCACGTTATGATCTTTCTATGCCTTCTATCTATTTACGTAAGTACTTGTACGTTATTATAACTAGAACTTTCTGTTAGAACATAGTTGCATATATAATTTCTAACTGCGCAATAAATCATGTGACTTGTATATACTATAACTTAGAAACTCTGTAAATAAGTAGTCAGTACGAAGTCAGTCAGTAAAAGTCATTGTAAAGTCAGTTGATCGTACATGATAGAGAATCGTCCCTTAAATGTCGTCTGACTCCGTGTGTTCTCTGCGTGCACGTAAAACTCAAGCAGCAGCTAAAGATCCTTCTGCTACGAACGATCCCAATAACAAAATGGAATATTTTAAATAGGAATATTTTTGAAGAATCCTACAGCCTATATAAAATGGCGACAAGCAACAACACAGTGGCAAAAATTTCCTTCCTCTTGTAGCTACTTACAATTTTTGTTTTGAACAAGGGTTGAAGTAGTTATGGTTTAGAATTTTTTTAATATGAAAAGTTAAAAAAAAATAAAACTTGTTTAATCGAGACAAAGAACTGTGACAAAGAAACCTCGGGTCAACAACCCTTTCGTAATGATACAAGTAATACATCGATCGTATGCTACTTGTCCTTGCTTGTCGCCATATTAATTGGTAGATAGTATTGAGTGATATAAATCTGACTCTGAAAGTTTTCTGAATAGCACGGAATATGATAACCAAGTGAAGAAAACCCGGACTCGTGCAGTAATTTGGAAAGCCCTCCACTGTACTGATGATATCCCTCAACCGTACTGAACATCCTCCACTGTACTGATGATATCCCTCCACCGTACTTATGATATCCCTCCACAGTACTGAATATCCTCCACTGTACTGATGGTATCCCTCCACTGTACTTAGGGTATCCCTCCACTGTACTGTTGATATCCCTCCACAGTACTGAGCATCCTCCATTGTACTGATGATATCCCTCCACCGTACTGAACATCCTCCACTTTACTGAAGGTATCCCTCCGCTGTACTGATGGTATCCCTCCACTGTACTGATAATATCCCTCCGCTGTACTTATGATAACCCTCCTCAGTACTAAATATCCTCCACTGTACTGATGGTATCCCTCCACTGTAATGATGGTATCCCTCCACTGTACTGTTGGTATCCCTCCACAGTAATGAGCATCCTCCATTTACTGATGATATCCCTCCACCGTACTGAACATCCTCCGCTGTACTGAAGGTATCCCTCCGCTGTACTGATGGTATCCCTCCACTGTACTGATGGTATCCCTCCGCTGTACTGAATATTCTCCACAGTACTGATGGTATCCCTCCACTGTACTGCTGACATCCCTCCACTGTACGGAACATCCTCCACCGTACTGATGATATCCCTCCACCGTACTGATGATATCCCTCCACTGTACTGAACACCCTCCATCGCACTAACGGTATCCCTCCACTGTACTTATGATATCTCTCCACTGTACTGAATATCCTCCACCGTACTGCACACCCTCCACTGTACTGCACATACATTACCTAGGGTGATAACAGATAATCAGTCTGGGATTGACTTGATGATCCATAGGGCCAGCAGGGAGATACAGTGACTTTTGTGCTATGCAGGCCAGAGGTAGGAGGCTTGGGTTGCAAAAAACTTGATTTACTGCGCAGCACCACTCCAACCTCAAACCACACACCAGCTCAAGCTATAGGTATGTGGACTAATAAGATGAAAAAGACTAGCTAGTAGCTAGGCCCACTTTGACCCCAGTACAAACACTTTCATGCGTATGGGAGTCTAGGTTCTACTATTACTTACCTACCCATAATTTTCTAACTGGGAACTTTTCTTTGGCTGATTTTTTGTGAGAAATTTTTCTTCGCAGGGCAAAACGGCATTTTCTCCCACCTGTACGAACCGCCAACACACTGTATTTATTTTTTTTAATTTTTGAATAATTTGAGCGAAACATTGTTGTTGTTGCTCATTGCCGTAGTCAAATTAACGATAAGGGATAAAAGGGCTATAAATAAATGAATTATTGATGTGCTGTCCCCGTGCTGTCACAGTCAGATGAATCATCTGCTGTGGCATTCCACAGGCGGTACTTCATGTTAACTGAATTGAATGAAGGAAGATTAACAGTACAGCTGAATCATAGAAAATATCGTTCGAATTTTTAACTGCTGATCATGTTTTACTTAGTGAGGGAAATGAGATACTGCTCGAACTCTACTAGATCGACGCAGATTACTTGCACCACTTGTTACATCTGTAATATTTGTTGCTGGAGATACTGTTTCGACAAAGCAGCCATCAAAACTGTCATCAGTTGCTGCTCTTCTCCTGATTCTTCTATTATCTCTGTCTAGCTTTGAAAATATGGTGGCTACTTCTTTGGCAATTGCATCTTTTTCAACAACGGGAGCTTATAAACATTGTTAGTATATTCATATTCCAAATTTATATGACATAATATATCTCTTGCCGAGATTACCTTTAGAGATGTTGGATTAAATACGATACGTATCTTCCATTTTCTTCTGAGTATGGATAGCAAGAAACCTCCAACGTTTTTATGTATCCATTTCCAAAATTAACGGGTTCCTTAAATTCAACTGATTTTCCAACCATGTTTATCATTCTATGCACTCGTACAAAGCAGAACGTCTTGCGTATTTTGTCCGATGCAGCATAATCCTCGAAAAGACACAGATGGTTAGAGACATCTA